>LS871218.1:175482-191496 GCA_900490955.1 Micoletzkya japonica | reverse complement strand
ACTCTAAACAAGGGACGGCCCGAAAATTCGAAATTCGAATATAATGAAACGCGCACGCACCCTAAACGCGCCTTCTATTGCGCGCTTCGAGTGACTACCGTAATCCTGGCTATTAGTTAACTAGCGCCCGCTCGGCCAGTGGCTGGCTAGTCGTCTGGCTACTAGTTAACTAGTCTTGGTTGCTCTCGCTCGGGTTGGCAACTAGTTAACTAGCCAAAGTGCGCTAGTTAACTAGTAGCCTCCATTTGGGCTAGTTAACTAGTGGCACACCGCTAGCTTACTAGTGGCGAACCCCATTTCGCTAGCTTACTACTAGCCCAGGAATACCAGAGTCCCCCCCCCCTAATCGCGCGCCATAGTTAACCCAAAACCTGCATTTGCATTTGATTACTCTACAATAATATTACTATTATATATAATAATAATACTATTATTATTATTACGCATTATATTTCGAGTGTCCGTCCTGCAGCCTCTCCGTCCTCCTCCTGGCAAGACTCCGGGGCCGAAACGTCCGCCGGCCTTCACAACGCGGCCCCCTGGCTCTCTCGAACGCCCTGTCTACCGGCCGGCTGCCTTCGGGGCGATGACGAGTGAAGCGGTGAGTGGGGAGAAATAGGGGGGATGGGGAGATAGGGAGGGGGGAGATTACGGGGGAATAGGGGTGTAATTGGTGAAGATGAACAGTGAAGCGGTGATGGGGGAATAGGGCGGAGGAGTTGGAAAGGTCGAAAAATCACGACCATATCGAAGGTATAAGTGTGCGTTTGCGAACGACGTTAGATATTTGCGGAATCAGCTGTATTTTTGCTTACATTTTGAGGGCTGGCAAAACCAAAATACGGAGATCAAAGATCGATAAATGAGAACAAAAATCAAGAAATGAGATCAAACATCAATAAATGCAATCTTCAGGAGAAGATGCCGTTCCTAGCCCGCGGCAAGCGGTGCTGCGAATGCTGCATGCCGGACTGCCACCACGGATGCATACGGTAGAAATATTGTTTCCCGCCAAAATTTCGATTTGAATTTCCCGCTCCGTTTGAAATTTGAATCTTTTCTCTTTGAGAAACGGCGGCTGCGGCATGTGCCCGAAGCTGTCCGGAAACCACAACGGAAACGGAATCACGAGAGGACTACGGACCAAGAAAAACTAACGACTTTTGCGACCATTTGTGTAGACTAGAGTGTAGTTTGATCTTTGATTTTTTCATAAAATATGCAAATTTATTGGGAGCGCACGGTAGCCTTCTTTACCTCATAAAATTATCTACGTGCTCAGCTTTCAATTTAAAAATTATGGAACACCTGTGTTGATCCCCCCATTGCTTGGATCGTGTGTGTCAATAATATTTGTGGTGTGCGGTGTACTGAATAAAGTTTTAGCGTGCTCGTCAATAGCGAACGAATTTATCAGAAGGCAAATGTTCAAAGACCCGAAATTCGTACAATATTTCCGCTTGCAGAAAAGGCTTCTCTATTTAGAGAAGCAAGCATATATATATAAACGGCATGTTCACTTTTCCTGCACTGCCTTCATTGAAGTAGGAATGAGGACAGCTCACGGAAAGGTTTCTCAACCAAACTATTCAATTTGCATAAAACTCATAGAATTATGTCTGTAATTTGCATAATACACACCAGAAATATGCATAATATCCTAACGGCTTGCATAGTTTAGAAGTACTTTCGCGCGATCGGGGGCGATGTATTGGCTCCATGAGTGAACGAATCGACTGTTACCGGTCGCTTTGCGTGGATCTCGAAAACCGGAAAGCTTGCCGTGGCGGCGGAGAGGGCCTGAGGTATAATATATTATGCGTTATGCAAATTATTTTTCGAAATGATCGAGCTACTCTTTTCTTAGTCAGTACTGAGGATTCAGAGATAGCATAAAATGATCAAACTACGAAGAAGCAAAAATTAAATCGATTGCTTAGAGTCTGCTAATCAAAATATCTAACGCTTATTGAACTTTTTTATTCTCTTTCGCCTATAATAAATGGACCTGCGATTCCTTGCGTTCGAAGCGCTTGACGTGAGCGCACGTGTAGAGGAAGGACACCGTCGAGCAGAGCTGACAATGAGAGGTAAACATTAATTATGAATACAGAAAAACATTAATTATGGATATTAGCATACATATTTCCAAATTTTTCTCTAGGAGATATCCTTAGATATACATTTTTTTCATATAAAATGAATAATGAGCTTGTTTTATTGGTTTCCTTACGAGAAGCTCCCTAAAAATTTGTGAGGGGGGAATTTTTTGAGGACCAATAGGATTCGATGACAGATTTCTAATAAGAATACAAGAATTGCCTGACCAGGGCCACGGTAAGAATGATGACGTAGCTGTAGACGGACAGGGCGGGTGAGGCGAAGAAGAGGACGGACGAGGAGAGGGCCTGAGGGGGTCAAAGATCAAAGATCAAAGATTAAAGATCAAAGACCAGACTCTAGTCTCACGTGGAAGACGCGCGAGGCGGCGATGCTCTGCGTTCGGCGGGTAGGCAGGAGGAGCGAGCAGATGACGCCCCTGACAAATATTAGGGTTTGAAAACCAAAACCAAAAATAATCATCTATATTATATTATTGACGCAAAACGGTCCATAATAACCTCATTCGTAGAATGTTTTCAAAGTGATCGCGCTCTTGAACGTTCCGTCAGCAACCTCATTCCTACTGTATTGTCACTATATTCGTACCGCTTCGCTCTCTACTCGTAAATAGCGATGATCAAATCACCGGCTGTTATCGCGCAATTTCTTATACTATGTCAAGTTGTTTCGATACCTCGCACTGTTGTTCGCTGCATCACCCATTCCGAGCAGGAAGGCGATGATTACAATGGGGACGGGTCTGAAAGATGGCATTTTTGCGTCTTTTCCACCAAGTTCATTGTTTATGAAAGCGTGAAACTCAGCCGAAACTTTTTTTCTTCAGTAGAACGACGTGTTCAGAAACGAGGCTTTCTTTCCTATGTCCAGTCAGTAGAGACATTATTTGTATACTGCTTGACAATGCAAAGAAATATTACAATTTAAGTATATTTCTACCCGGGAGGAATGAGCAGGGATGGATCAGCGTTCTGTCGCACGGTACTCCACTCCGGAATGACGAGAACGGTGATAACGTAGATGACCGGAAATTTGCATATTATTTACCGAATTTGCGTAAATTAGCATAATTTCAAGATAATTAAGGCACACACCATGTGTATGATGGTGTTGATGGTGATGAGCGGGTAGAGGCAGTAGTCGGTAATTCGCTTAGAGAGAAGCACGGTTGAAACGGACACTGAAAGGATGGGGGGAAGGATATTGACAACTTTATTTTTCTTTGAGACAGAAAACCTGCAAGTTTGACGGCATTAATCTAGTACTTGCGCTATTGACAGAGAGAGAGAAAAAAAAGAGGTTTCGAAAGCATAAGGTCTGTTTGATATCTCCTGTTTTTTCCTGTTCGACATTACTGTTTCCTAACAGGGATCGGGGCGGCAGATGGAATATTGTCCTTCATAATATCACTCACTCGTCAGGCTTCCAGCAGCAAATGTCATGCCAAAGTAGGCAATCAGGAAAATATTTTCGGAGAGGCTCTGAAATCAGCAAGAAAATAAGACATCGATAGTCACACACCAAAATAAAATTCGCCCAACAGCGGGAAAATATGCTATAGTGGAATAAACCGGTCCGTCAGTGTCTTAGTTTCCAAAATGCGTCTAATTGATATTAGTAATGATAAACCGACCACAGCATTCCGACCGAAAGGGGAAGTGTCTAATAGCGAATTGGCAACCAATTTTGAATTTACTCCACTACGGGTGAATGAATCTTCACCAAATTTTGGCAGCTCTTTGGACTGATGGTAAGGAGCTTAAGTTTTTAAAAAAATGGTGAATTTTCGTTCACTAGTATGTCCACTGTGAGGATAGGGAAACGACCTTTCGCTAATCGAACGCTAACGCTGTGTGACGGACCGGTTTATAGCTGGTTATCGATGATATGTGAACCAGCATTTGGCTGTATTGTTAGAGCCAGACGAAATGAAATAGGCACATAACCTTAGTAAACTGGAGAGTGGTGGGCAGGATGGAGTTCCAGAAGGAGTAGTAGAGACCGATGTAGAGGTAGAAGGGCGCGATGAGCAGGACTCGCCTGTCGAACAGGACGGAAAACATCAATTCTGAATAGGGGATAGTAATCACGCTTATTTCAGGAGTCCTGATGCCTAATAGATTCTGAGGTATCCCATGTAAAATTCTACGTAGATGAAATCGTACAAAAATATTTAATCGTGAAATTGCTGAACAAACAACGTACGCATTTGCTTCGCGAAGGTCTCTGCCTTCTCGTTGGAGGCCGCGATATTTCCTGAACATTATATGTTAATATAATATTTGGCCTTTTGGGAAATTAAAGATCACTCCGCCAAGTCATGCAACGATTCGGAAAAAAAACATTTCACGTTCCTTGTAAGGCATGGAAAATGTTAACTGTGAGTTTGGGATTTTTTACCTTGTGCGCTTTACGAAATGAATGAAATCGCTGTACCCTCAACTCTTCTCCGAGGTATCGTGAAGAAGACGATGGTAGCCAGCGCGCCGAGTAACGCAAAGGCGATGTAGAAGTAGCTGAAATCCCGCCTTACAAGGAAAGGACCTTCGCGAAGGGGAAATCATAGATGTGAACTGCTCAAAAATAGGCTAAATTCGAGGCATTGACAGCCCTTCGTACAGTTGCTGCAAGAAGGTTGTCACATGGGTTTTTATGGGTAAGACTTTAGAATTTCTTTTTTTTAAATTTAAATTTTAAGTTTAAAAAAATAATTAAAATTAATTTTTCTTTCTAAATTCGAAAGCATAGAAGGACTTGATAGTCTATGCTATTTTCTAATCGCGGAAAACTGCCGAAAAGAGCTCCGGGCAGCTCGACCGTCAAGCAGTCAATGATTACCGTATCTCGTCGTCACCGTACTCCCTGAACTGCGAGTGCGGCGAGTCGGTCGATCCGAGCGCCGTGACGACCGTGTAGACGACGCCGTTGAAGAACATACACGGGCACAGGATGGCCCTGCGATCATATGAAAGAATGAAGAGACGGAAACGACAAATACTCGCTTTTCAAGCCGTATGACGTACCTATATGTAGGATATTCGTATTCTATTTCCATCAGTTTAGTAAAAAAAGGAATGAGGAAAATGGCGCAAGATTCTGGATACCCTATTTTCAAGGCTGAATCTGGAATCCCACCACGACAGGGCCTGATTGTGGGCGAGGGTCGTCCTCGTCGATATCTCAGTCAGGTAACCATTGTAGCCGATGTTGATCACTTCAAGGGAGAATTCAAGGGGGAGGTTATGTTTTCCAATTCGAATATAGGCATAATGTGCAATCCATCATGAAGCATACGAATGAAAATGACCAAAAAGAACGGGTTTGACATCCAAGACCCAATATCACAGCATTCCAAGCGTCATAATAGCGAATGGCGGTTTTCGCGCATAGGATCCGATCCTGTAGGCGAACCAATCATGGAATATTTATGAATTTAAAAAACTTAAGTTCTCCGCTATGAACTCAACAAGCTCCGAAAATTTTGTGTAAATTGGTTCATTCATTCTTGAGAAAATTCAAAAATAGTGGTCATGTCGCTATTAGATACATTCTTCACCGGGCGGAATGCTGTGATATAAATCACCAAATCGCACGTGCGTATCCGATTCCGTTGACGGCACAGCCAACAAAGTAGACGTAGCGGTTGAGGAATTGGAAGGAGACGGAGAAGGCGAAGAAGCACAGCGAACCCAGGCCCATGATCGACTGGAACAGGCTGTCCACTCGGGGAAATTTCCCCCCTAGCTGGCTGGGGAATATGTTCGCAGCCGGTTAGCGATATACCACCTTACGAAGCAGGAAGCAGTCACGCTTAGTTTCTGAGCCCCTTTTCGTTCATGATACCTTGCACCGCATGTAATTGGTAAGCGAGGGAACGACCAGGTTTGCCAGCATGTACCCGACGTTCATGATGGCAAGACCGTAGAAGCCGTCGAAGGCACCGATGCTCAAAAAGATATTATACTACAATTTTTTATTCAATATGCCTTTCAATACGCTCTATAAATCGACAAAGGTCCCGTATACCTCCAATATTATGCATCGCATAATGCTTGCAATGGGTGATCAGAACTAAAAAGGTTGGTGAGTTAGGACCGCAAAGAAAGGGAACCGTACTAGAGTCCCGCATGGTTTACACGGCTTTTATCATGAATACGAAACATAGCCGTCAAAAGCAAGTTTCATGCCAAACGCTGCCTATCTATACTGTACCGGTCGGGTTCCCGATGGTTGACCGAGTGCAGGACAGATTCGAGGATGAATGCCTGTAAAGCTACCAAGTTTTCCAATCATTCCATTCTATGAACATGGTTATGAACAGATACGAGACGAAGTGGGAATGGCGTTTACTGACGGAAACATTTCCGTCTGTAATAATACAATAATAATAGAACCTGTGTCATGATTCCGGTCCAGCACAGGAGGTGACCCAGTCCCAGACGAATCGCGCATATCGTGGGATACTCAGGCCAACGCATCGCCTGAGATTGCTTGTTTTCATTCGGAAGCTACAGATTTCAATGTGCAAATTAACCCGATATTCTTGTCAAATCACAGGCCAATATCCCAATTTCCATGGTTTTTTACGAAAAAGTAACCAATTGCAGAAAGGGAGCAATAAAATAGTAGGGTTTGCTTATTGACGCTTTTTCTCAGTTATGTTTCAGACATCCATAAATGCCAGGATATGCTTACAGAGCATAAAAAATATGAAACGTAACCGTGGAAAAGCATCAGAAAGAGAACCCTATAAAATAGGTGGAATGGGGATGGGTTGAACGGGTTAGAATAGTCACCGCGTCTGCGGCAATTCATGCAAATCCCCGTGCGAGAGGCCATAAACTCCAAATGCCATAGAGTGATAGATTCCTGAACTCTGCAATTGACTCGTGGTTGTAGAAAAGGTTTCATCGGTTGTCATCATGTCATCATACATATTTGTACGACGACGAGTTTATCTATTTTTACTGAAATAATTCTTTCGTGAATAATTCCTCATTGTTTTCATTCGCTGATTTAAATTGTTTTTTTTTCAACAGCTTTGGTAGTGCATGTCTCCTGCTCTCATGAATATTGATTCCATTTCCTCAGGAAATAAATATAAAGCAAAGAAGTGAAAAAAGATCAGGTAAGGTATTATCTTTAAAAGTTGATCATGCGGTGCTTTATGCGGGAATTGATAACGGAGAATGAGGGAGGTCACAAGTCTCCCGGAATGAATAGCTGTCAAGGGACCATACGCAGGACTTTATAGACGAAAGAGATAAGAGTTCGGTACGGACGTATCTATGTATGCATCGTGTTTTTGCTGGCTTTGCTCAATTTCCTGTTTTTTTGCATCACAACGCGCGATCTTCCGCAAGAATTTTTAGGAATCGTCGCCAGCTGTCCGATTGGTGGTGGCATTATTATCACAAAAAACAGCTTCATCAGTGAAGTCATTCCAAATTCGACGAGACTCTCTTCATTCGCTGAGTTTCGCACACTCTCCAGCCTAATTTTTGAAGTAATCGGTAGGCATACGACCTGTGCTCGTCCGAATTTGTCCAATTGCGATCGTTTCGGCACTCTCCACCACTCTCCTCATTTGCACATGAATCTTTTTCCTCTCGCGTTGTGCTCTGTGTGTACCACTATGCTCATCCAGATGGCCGTATTCCATACGCTTCTTCCTCTTCTACTCTTGACCGCGTCGTGCGTCTCGCCCTACAAGATACTCGTGTACAATGCGAAGTTCGGCCACTCGCACAGCCAGTATATGGGCCGCGTAGCGGATATTCTGGAGGACGAGGGGCATAATGTGGTCAGCCTTATAATGATATTGAAGAAGAGAGAAGTTGTGAAAGGAGCGAAACGGAGGGTATTTCTAGTCGACTTGCAGAAGGGTTTGAAAACAAAGCCCGATTTGCGTATTTGCTATCTGCATTTTTTGTGCTTGCAATCATTCATCTCGGTCTCTAAATTCCCCCTAGAAAAGCCCTAACTTGCAGACATCCCTTATCAGTGAGATGACGACTCTGTACGAGGACGGAACGACAAAGTCGACGGTTATCCGAGTGAGGGCCGACCTGGAGATGGAGCAGTACTACAATAGCGTCATTCTGAAGGGTTTGACGTTGTTTTCTTGTACCATTCACTTCGGTGAAACGATAATCGTCATTGGTTTGCTTAGAATGACCATTCAGGAGGCATCGACTTCTTCAAGACAAAGTTTCTCGATCCGATAGGCGCAGCATTCGTAATCACTTCCGAATAATTCGTATCTTATGCAGATTGCTAGACAATTCATGCAATTCTAAAGGAAATGATAAAAATGGAAAGCAAAATATGACATCAAATATATAAGAGAAATCTTTCGTATGCGATGAAGAGAATATTTTATTTTTAAGTTCGGCTACACGTATTCGAAAATCTTCGCTGCAAGCTGTGCACGACTTCTGGACGTACCGAGACTGGTTGAACGGCTGAAAAACGAAGCATACGATCTCTACATCGTCGAGAACTTTGATATTTGCGGAATCGGTCAGACTGCTTTTCTTTTACAAGATGAAGCATGGAAGAGACTAATATAATTTATGAAAACGGTCCGTCAGTAAGCGTTATTCCTACTTTGCCTACACTCTCATATTCTCTTTTAAATACATAATCGAACGGAAGTAACCATACTAGGGGAGGATACTCTGATGATATATCAGGGCTGACTTATCTTATCGAACCGAAGGCCTCGATCATGGTCTCAACTACGGTACTGCACGGTTGGCAGTATGAGGAAGCGGGCGTACCACCGTCCATCTCGATAAATCCCAGAACGTCTTTTTTTCTCCATTAAATATTACAAGCGCCATGAAGTTTGACATACTTGTGGCATGTTTCAAATACTTGTATAAATTGTAGACGTTCGTTATTTGCATCAAAACCTTCACATTTCTTTGAAAGGGGTCCGAGACAACCGATAAATGACTTTTTTTTCAAGGGAGAGGGGAGCGTCATAGGTGGTATATAATTGAGAAAACTCGGAACAGGACTATTTCAAACTTTTTGGCGTTTGTAATACATAATTAAAATCTATATATAAATATAAATTATTTCCTCGCTTTTTAGGTTTACTAGTATCCAAACTCGACACGGATTCGCTTTGGAGTCGCGCAACCAACTTGTTTGCCCATGCGATCGAGCGGATAATGTTCTTCTTTGCGCGGTGGAACGTGCGCAGGGAACTGGTCAAGCGATACGGAGATGGCTTCCCGAGATTTGATGTAGGCATTTTGGGATATAGTGGAATAAATCGATCCGCCAGTTTCTTCCGTTCCAAAATGAGCCCAATTCTCTCGCTTTCGACAACTATCTCGCCTTATATTCGGAATGATTTTCCGACGGATCTTTTTAAAGGTGGTGTAAACATATTTTTTGCGGCTCCCATCAGGCCTGCTTTGTGTGATTTTGGGGAACTTACTCTAGATAAAAGCATAGTAAAAATCGAAAGCATACTCAAACTACCGAGAAAACGTTATTGAAAATCTGCTTGATGTACAGGGAATTCAAAAAATAAAGGCGCGAACAATTATTTAGACCCAGTACAGTAAGATATCCGTAGAATACTTTGCGGAAAATTACGTTTGATCGAATGTTTGGCTTGGCTCTCATCACCGTAATCTTTTGAATCTGCACAGGTTCTTCGTGGTGGGAGTTTTGAACGTCATTCTATTTACACCACCTTTAAAGGGAGCCAGAAACGAAAAAATAGCCGGAGTGAGAACCGGGACATCCGGGTTTTAGAGGGCGTCCTGCAGCGCAAATCAGTGGTAAGGGTTTGAACATTTTGGCGGGAATCCGCTAGCTTCATGGTGTGATTACTTTTGAATTTCAAGTCAATCGCATATTTCACTGTTTAATTGAGTTAGTTGTGCAGCATTACGTTTCACAGATGTCGTTTTTTACTAGTTGCTCTAATATTGCTTAGTTTACACTCCAGTTCACTCTAGTTTGCTGTAATTACACAATTTTCAATTGCATTTGGCGCGAGAATTTTTTCCGGTTCATGTCGGTTGCTCTGTTATTGTGTACCCTCCTTGCTTGCAGGCAGTAAAATCGAACACTTCCGAGGCCGTTCATTCGTTATGGATGCCCAACAGAGCTGTGGCTTCAATGAGGCCAACTTGACAAGGAAGTATGACGCCTCGGATGCTTTATTCTTTTTGATATGATAAGGCTGGTTTTGGTTTTGGCTTGCTTGCCTAAGTTTCAGTAATTAGGTAAGGTAGCCTACAAAAATGCTAGGAAAACACACTTCCACGTGCACTGGATAAGGCACAGTCTTCCGTATTTTCCCATAATTCATGTTTTCAGGCCTGAGGCGTACTTTGTCGTTCTCGCCGACAACTTAAACGTCGAGTGTCGAATAGATGGTCAAGCTGCTCGGGATTCCATTGCAACTTCGAAAGCACGATCCTCTTGGTGAGTACTTGAAATATTCGACGAGTGTTTTGCAACCGAAAGGCATTAGCACAAAAGGGGCTCTTTCTTTTGTGAGCTTGTTTAGCGTAAACATGCTGCAAAATAGTATTCCATTTTGTTTACTAGAATAACTCTGCGCATGGTTTAGAAACGATTATTATTAATTTAAGGTGATTAGTAAATACTCATCTTTGGCCGTTACTGTATACACACTACTGATCACTTGTTCATTCATACTGCATCCTTATTTAGCAGCCAAGAAGCCGATGTACGTCAAGCCTTCGCGATCCTTCACAAGGAGTCAGAGGATCCAAGAATCCAAGGGTGGTCCCTTGGAACACTGGTGTGGCCTGTGCAAGTACGGCAAAGAGGCCGCAACGTGAGCAATACGATCTTGTCTTGGCTTAGCTCACTGTAATGAATAGTCATAGGGGGTTGCATAGCTGTATATATCTCGAGTACTTGTTTTTTTCGATCATTTTTCAAATATACGGTAGTCTATTGGAGGGGATTACTGTAGGAGAAGAAAGATACAGCAGCTAGCGTTTAGTTCGTTGCAAATATAGTGCGTAATGAGTATGGGGCTCCAGTGAGTACGGTAAATTAAACTAAAAGAACAACTATCAGTCACAGATCCGAAATCAAAGCTAGTGCTAATTTGCCACGTACGAACGCGCCCTATACATCTAACTATGGGAAAGAACTTTGCTTTTGCCAAGCTTACACCGTAGTTAGTTTTGATGTGAAACTGACTTGCAAATTTTTGTATGCGTCGCGTACGCGTTGCGGTTAACCACTCGCTCTGCATTTTAGACGTTTTGTGCCCGCTGATTTAAACGGACAAGATTGAGGAGCGAAGACATTTGTGTCTAGAAAAAAATGGTGGTAAGAGTTTCCAATTCCAGGCCGTCGGATGATCGTTGGTATGGACTACGCTTAGACGACCAGGATAGGAAGAATCTTCTCACTTGTTCTTGTCCTAAAACCGCGGCAGTTGTTGTTCACTCTTTGTCTCTCATTATTTAGAACTCCACATTTTGATAAATGCTTTCTACAGTGCCAAATGGACTTTGAAGTATGATCACTTTCCACATAAAGGAATGTTGTGATCACTTCATGATTATTCTTATTTGTAAAATGAAGGTTTACTAAACCAATAACGCCCAAAGGAGAGCGTTGTTGCTGCTCTCGCTGCTGCTGCGCACAATCCACGCGGTGCTCCACTCCCCCATACTTCAGCGAGAAATAGCCTGGCGAGACGCGGTACGGGGTGGAGCAGTGGTACGTAAGTTGCTCTATGAATCAGGCCTCGGGGGTTCGATGCCAATGGCTGTCTGTTTTGAAAGGCTATACTCCCGATCACGGTGGCCAACTCCGATCGCAGAAGAGATACCGTATCACACTATTTCCATTGGCTTGCCACTAACTTGCGCTGCAGGAGGCTGCCATGGGTTCAAACGGAAATTTGTCTCGAATTAATTCGGTCCTGTGTCCCTTTAATCTACTATGCCACCATTTCGTATATACATTTCATCAACATTGATTTGCATACAATTATAATTGATCAAACGACCCATTTGTCTGTTTTCCGGCTTTTCCTCTGTTTTTTTAGTGGTAAAACATAAATAATAACTAAATTATTAAGTTAAGAAAGATGTAAAATAAATAGATGGATATAAATAGATATAAATAGATAATAAATAGATATAAGAAATAAATAGAAAATAAATAAATAGATAAATGAGATTAAATAGCTAAACTCAGGAAATCATTACCAAAATGTCGTATGTGTTCACGAACACGGAGCCTCTGCTCGACTTTGGCACGCCCACGCTGCCACGAGTGGTCAACATCGGAGGATTGGCGGTGGAACAGCCCAGGCCGCTTGATGAGGTTAGGCCGAAATATTCCTCTTTGACTCATCATTCCCGGTTATTTATATAGCTTTAGAATTTCATTAATTCCATTCATTTCATTAAATTTCATTATTTCATTAAATTTCATTAAACGCCCATTAGTGAATTTTCGTGGTACTCTATTCTGCAGGCCGCTCCAATTCCCTAGCCCGCTAGGGAAATTTCGCAGGCTAGTGAATTATTCCCTTAGGCAATAGGCGCATTGAAGTTTCACTTATTATTGACGAAAACGTTCCGTCAGTCGACTCATTCCTACTTCGTCTGCAGTCTCTTCATACCGCTTCGCTCTGTCGTCGGAAGTAGGAATGAGACGACGGGCGGAACATTTTCCTCAACCATAGACAATTTTCGCTCAGTGTACTATATGACCCGCCAGGTACGCGAGTAGTCCCAAGTCTCTAGGTTAGTTCCCCGCGATTTCACGTGTGCAACACAGATTACTAAGAATTGTCTTATTGACCTCACGAAACACCGATAAAATAACAAAACAAGCAAACACGCCACCAAGCACAACACACGACGACGAAGACAAAGACTAAAACTAAAATACAAGAAATGATGACAAAAGAAAAGCCTGATACTCCGTCAACCTGATCAGGGTATTAATGCTAAACACCGGACCGGAACTACCGTAAGCACAGAACGAAAGTTCCAGTTTGCGATAAACTACCATAATGGACAATGACAATTATCGTAATACGAATTAATAATTAAAACAATGATAATTATATAATTTACGTATTAACAAGTGAGAATAGCACACTTAGGAGTGTACACTCCTAACAATACATCTATGCTATATATCGCTGACACATAACCGGAAAAAGAACAGCGAATCATGAAAATGATCTTTTCTTAAAAAAGTCTTGGTCCTAGCTGGAATCTGTTTCAGACATGGAACGCTGTAGTAAGCCAACGGCCGCAAACCGTCATCATATCCTTCGGCTCGTTCCTGGAGAGTTCGCTGATGGACATAGCGCTGAAGCGATCGATTCTCACAGTGAGCCAGTCGTAGCACGCCTTTTAGGCCTTTTAGGGAAAAACTTTGCATGACTATGATTTCTGAACATACCTGGAAAGGAGTAAATCCAAAGGAACGAAAGCATTTATTTTCCCGTTATCCACTATTTGTCACCATCGCTTTCTTATCGTTCTCAATCAATCAATTGTTCATATATCGTTCACCTTTACTTGCTGATACACAATTATGGCGATAACTATTAGTTTTATTATTATTCCAGACGGCTTCTCGCTTTCCCGACACGACCTTCGTGTGGAAGTACGAGGCTGACGACGAGTTTGCCGTAGACGAGGCGAGGAAAGTGGCCAATGTCTACTTGGACAAGTGGCTGCCCCAGAACGATCTGCTGCGTAAGCTACACAATAGTGTTGGCCAAATCGGGAGAGAATGCTTCATTTCCATCGCTTTTATCTCGACGTCTCTTCACTATTCACCACGCTTCACTATGCCAAATGCCTCTCCGCCAAGGTGTTGAGGCGAGGGAAAGAGCGGTAGCTTGCTGGACCCGTAGCTTACCATCTATGCACTAACTACAAGATATATCTTAGTCATACGTTCGGCGAGTGAGCGAAGCGGTATGAAGAGAGTGCAGACATAGGTAGATAGTAGGACAGTTTACCCAAGTCGCTTACTAGCTATGCACTAATTAACGCCTTCACACGCATCTTCCAGCGTTGATTAGGCGCGTTAGGCGCGTTCACAACGCATTGTTTATTAAACCGAACTAAAAGAAGAAATTGGCTTACGATGATCATTTTCACCGCCTACGCTTGTGCACTGACAGCACTTCAGCTTGTCTGATAATTCGCCCCCGAGGGCAAAGAAGCCTGCTCTATGATGTAGAGGCGGGCTCAACAAGGAAGCAGTCGGGCATAGCGACGTTCCCTGTCAGGTTCCAAGTTTCCGCGCTCGATATATTTTTATATGATAAGCGATGATCAAGACCTCCCCACCCGGTAACGTGGCGCAATGGGTAATGCGTCTGCCTATGGCGCAGGAAATTGTAGGTTCGATCCCTACCGCGTCTGATTTTTTTCTGCTTTTTTCAATGTAGCTTTTATCCCGCTTCGGTTACGGAAATCGTTTTTTTAAATTACAGGGGGCTGTCACAGGGCTTAAAAGCCCTGTAACACTGAGCCCTTTGCAGAGAGAAATAGTCTGACTCGGCACTCCATTCATTACTAACGTCTTCACACGCATCTTCTAGCGTCGAATTACGCGCGTTCACAACTTGTTGTTTATTAAACCGAACTATAGCATCACGAAGAAAGTGGATTACAATGAGCATTTTCACCGCCACGCGAGTATTGACAAATGAGTCATCGCAGTGGAATGGGCAGGGAGAGACTCGCAGCCCAGCCGCACTGATGGCCCACTCGCCGCGAAGGATTTATCTCACGGCGGGTAGGACGTGAGTTAAAATGTGTTTATCCAAATGCTTTTTGCTCTGCACCTTTCATTGCGTTTATTGCTCTAGTGGTGGGCAGTTCTTTCTCTTTATCTGAAACTGGTGTTTCCTGTCTCATCACAATACAAAGCTGAGGTAGAATGCGAAATAGTTTCAAGTTGACAATGAGCGAAGATGGGGCTATTTAAAATAAATCTATAAGGCAAGGTAAAATTTAGTTTTCTTGTCCTATTAAATATGTACTTTGTTACTGAAGGATGTTTTTCAACTTTGTATAAGGAACTTGTCGCAAATTAAGTCCACAGCTCGGTTAAAATTGTACGAAATTAGGAATTTTAAAAGCATGGCAATTGTTTTATTTCATAATAGCTCATTCACCTCGGTATGCTTTTATTATTATTAATTTTGAAAACTATTTAAACTTTAAGATGAAAACTGTGAGCAGAAATATTTTGAAACATAAACATCTCACTGTGGCTCGCATTGAGTAATTTTATCTCACGTCCTGCGCGCCGCGAGATAAAATTATAAATCATCCTCTCCCCCTCGCAGTCATTCTTCACCGGCACCGCTCCAATCTCACGACTCTTGTGTAGAGCATGTGATTCGTGTCTTTTTGATGGATATGTTTCATACCTCATTCATAACTGCGACGCGTCTCGTCACCAAAAGCAGCGAAACATATTGGTCAAAAAGAGCCGAATGGCATACTCTACTCATGTGCCACCACTAATAGCCGGCTAGTGAAACTTCGCTCTGTATAGCAGATTGCACAGTGTTCTAAATGTTAAGCGAACGAGCCAAAATGCTTGGTGTACGATGTTTTCCATGCGAGATTCCTACCGAAATCAGGGTTATTTTTCGGCATCTCCTTTGCTTAACATTTTCACTGTTGTCAGAACACTGTGATTACAGACGACGGTCGAACGGTGCTGTTCGTGACGCACGCGGGCATGGGCTCGGTACAGGAGACGGCGATTGCCGGCGTGCCAGGTATATATATATATATATATATATATATATATATATATATATATATATATATATATATATATATATATATATATATATATATATATATATATATATATATA
>LS871218.1:148658-164309 GCA_900490955.1 Micoletzkya japonica | reverse complement strand
CTGCCCCTCTCCCTTTGGCCCTGTGTCCTCCTTAGCCTTGTGGTTGTGCGTCGGACCTCCAGCCAAAAGGTTGGTGGTTCGACTCCCCTCTCTGCCCTTGTCTTTTGCTCGTTTGTTAAAGCCTTCCTATCACCGCGCGCTCATCGATTGATACATGGGAGTGGGGAACGCACCTCACCCTAATTGGTACGGCGGCTGCTTGTCCCGAGCACTAGACAATAGGGAGCGGGAAACGGACCATTTCCACGGTTATGTTTCACAAGGCGGCATGTATGGGCAACAGCCGTTTATAAAGACACATGAAACATAACTGAAAGCTTGGTCCGTTTCCCGCTCCCTACTAAAAAAGCACCTTCCGGGTGCTACATACACATGTGTCCGGGTGCGGCTTCTGCGTAATTTGAGCATCGCACCTGACCTTGTCGGGTTGCCAAGGGCGAGACACCGCCGTCTATCCATAAATTGTCCTCCAGGACGACTTCCGAGAAGGGGAGCGGGAATCGAACATTACATATATGCCTATAGGCAGTCTCAAGACTTTAGGAAAAACTGGATGTCTTTCTCTATGCAAGGAGCTACCATGCTTGGAGCTCATTAGTCAGATTAGTAACTGGGTAATTTCCATGACTTGCCTATTTATAGGGCAAACTCTGCCGAGTTTCTGCACCCCGACTACGGTAGGTGCTACACCTTTTCGATCACGAGGAACATTACGCTTTCCGGGAAGAACCAGGGATTGCGGCTCTTCATGCTGGTTAATGTAAGACGTGCGAAAAAGCTAATGCCCATTCCTCGCGTGTCTCCACTCTCTTGATATACCGTATTGTTCTCTCATCCGAAATATGTGGCAACGAGATGACAGAAACCTTCCTCAACCATATTTTCCAACAATACGGTTTGGGGAAGAAGCAATCTTGTTGCAGCAAGCTGCGCCTCAGCAGGAGAACTTCGATTTCGTATCGACTACCGATGGAGCAGCCATGTGAGCTTGGCTTGCTGAGAAGAAGCAATATTTGAAGAAGCAACAGCAATACTTGAAGAAGATTATTAGTGATATTGCACTAGACATGAAGATCTAAGACTAGTGTTCGGCAAATAAACCATAATTGGGTCATTATTGGGTCATCAAAGTACAAGAATGGACCGAGGCAGGAGATAGGAATGAAGAGCCGCAAAAATGACCAAATCAGACCCAAGACCAAATCAACACTTTGCTTGATTTGGTCTTGGATAATTTGCCGAACTCTGTCTAAGACGCGAATCACACACATGTTCAGCAAGACTGCGGTTCATGACACGGGAACGGTGCCCGAGTTCAGCACGAGTCTGCGCATCGGAGTCTCGTCCCAGACGTTCGTCGCTATATCTCGAGTGAGTCTTTCGAGATCTTCAAGACTTGGAAAAATCAATAAATGTCGTTGCTCCAATATCAATACCGTCATCATAAGCTCAGTACTAGAGCCCGCGAATCGATACTGATAGCCGATTTTCATCGGTTACGTTTCACTATCAATATGGTCAGAATCGCATCTCCGAATACGTATGGAGTGAAACATAACCCTGGAAAAGTGCATAATTGGATTACCTGGTATCGATTCGCGAGCTCTACTCACAATCAGTACGGTTGCAGTACGAGGAGAGACTTCTCGAGAAACCGTACGGCGACTGTACCGCCTACGCGGAGAACGAAACAGTAAGCACTGATAACTCGAAAGGAACGTGAGCAGCAGGAATACCTCTCAAGCCGAGGTTCGATCAAAGTGCTTCGTCGAATGCGATAAAACGCTTGTCCGCAAGAAGTGCTCGTGTGTTGATCCTCCTCTCGGACCGGGTAACAACGACACGGTCACTCCTGATCAGGGTAAGAGACTTCGAATAGTCGATGGTAAAACGGAGTACTGTCCTTCGTATCCTTTAGTCTAAAGGTAAACATAACTGGTTGAGCTGATGCGATCATGTATTATTACCCAAAACTTGTAATACTACTGTTGACATGCTCAATATCACAGAAACATGTATCTATCTTATGAGCATGCTTGAAGCGGACTGCCTCATGCGCCTCGCGCCAGTGCACGCGTTTCCCGGGTGTGCAACTGGACGCTTCCCTGCTCGGCCTACTACAACCGCTACACCGCGTCTTCCGTCACGTTCCCCTCAGCGACGGTAATGCTGAACATCATCCACCCCTTAGAGACTGTGAGAGCAGACTAGCGAACATTGTACATCGTATATGAGGGAAGTTCGTTAGGATAGTAGGAAAACCATAGGCTATGATTGGTGTCTCACAATTGACGGACGATTGCAGCACTTGGTGGCGACGGGGACACAGGCGCAGTACGACACCTTTTACGAGGTAAATTCCGCTCGGTCCGGGAGTGGAAGCGACAACGGTGTCTATACGGCAAGTCTCCCGCTCTAAAGATTCCCTGGTTTCCTTGTTGGAAAAATATTGCTGCAGAATATCGATGTGAGCGGAGAACTCAGGTATGTAGCTAACACCTTTTTCATCGTTACAGAATGATGTGGCAACCTCTCCGGCTCGTTCAATAGATTCCACGACCACGAAGACAAGCGTATCGACTACTCAGCCAACTTCTGCATCAAGCGAAGCCTCGACAACTTCAAGTAAACTATCTTCGTGAAGTTTATTTTACTGCTCATATTTTAGGAACAGTGTCAGCAGGAGTGTCAACAACCGCCACTTCATCGGTCCCCACTACAACCGATCAAGCGTCTGTGTCAACCACTGAACCGTGTATGGGTAGGCCTTGCCGTATCGATTGACTAGTCCATACATCGTCCACCAACCTCGGTTCAGCTTCCGAGACAACTTCGGTATCCGACAACGACGGTGATAGCTCAGCAGCCTCTTCAGCAGCCGGAGCTACGGCCCCGTCGACCGTCGCTATCCGACGCCCTCAGCAGATACCACTACCCAGACGACGACCTTGAGCCCGCTCACCGGTATGTGCATATGAGTGGCTCTATCGGTTGAGGAAACTGATCCGAAATGTTGTCTGATTCCGGAGAGCTGTATGAAAAATTTAGTTATTTATTTTTATCCATTGTATTTACGCCGGAGCGTGCGGTCAAGCAATTAGATGTGGTGATACAAGAATATCATGACGAAGTGAGATGAATAGAAGGTGGTCATGTACGATATTATGCGAAAGGAAACCCATCGTATACAGGAATAAATAAGTAGTTCTACCCGAATGTAGACCTGATTAGCTAACAAAATTCGGAATAGTCTGCAAAATTGCCTTTCTTGCTCATTTCCGTCAAATCTTGAGCGGTTATAACAGCAAAAGAGTGTTCGCGTAGTTTTAATTTTGGGATAGGGACATACACACAGGAAGCACGAAAACAGTGTGCTGATGAACTACACGATGCTTACTGACGGAACGTTTTCGTCAATATTATTCAGTGACATGAGATTGGAAAGATTTCGCATTTATTTAGCTCCACCTTACACGCCCGGATGCGGTCGAGACCCACCGCCGGATACAACGCAAAACGTAAGTGGAAAGTTCGCGTTCAATCTCTCTCATTAACTGCGAATTAATGGGGACCTTCTCGATAAACCTTTCGTTTCCACACACTCTCTCGTCGGAGGTCACCATTAATTGCGACTTAGAGGACCTCCATTCGGAAATTAAAATTCCCGACGGCATCTTGACGGATTCGATTAGCTTCTCTTCTATGCCCTTTCCTCTCTTGCCATGCAAATCAATCTCAATTAGCCTGGCTACGGTACCGAAGGCGTCCTCCTTTAGATAATCTCGACAGATTAGACGCGCGGTGGATAATTGTTAGTATCATGAAGTGAAGCAATAATCCGAGCCAAGGAGGGTGTAGGGTGTAGGCGCTGAGGCGCAGGCACTAGAGGAAGTTTGGTGATGCACAGTTTCATCAGCAATTTTTATATAGGGGTAATTCCTCGCTTGCAGGATGTGGACTGCCGCATTCGCTATTATGCCGTCTACAACGCCGCGAATTTCGCAGTCATCACCGAATCGCCGTGTCTGTCGCAGAGGGCGTGCCACGCGTGAGCTCTAGACCTCTCATCGGCTTTGGCACCTATCGGTCCAATCAAGATAAGAGATGAAAAAAGATGTAAACTCATGCGTAAGACATGCATAGACAGTGTTACATGCTTTCGAAGTTTATGTATTTATCTGGACTATCAGTGTAGACAGATTTATGTGCCTTCACTGGGGAAATTCGACGCAATAATGAAGTCGCGATGAATACAGTTCTCCCGATGACCGTTGACGGCTTCATCAAAGTGCAAGAATGGAGAGAGAGGGAAGAAGAGTGAAGAGACCGCAGACGAAAATGCACTTTCGATGACTTGGCCCTTTGTCACCGGGAGAACTTTACCAATGACTCGCATGAACGATCCCGTTGAGGTGCATCCTCTGCGCTTCCGTTGAGCCTGGCAACTGCTTCATGGGCACCTTCAACATCTCGTCAGCCTTCCTCCACACGAATATCCTGTGGTGCATGGTCTCCATCAACTCAAGCATCGACCGCTGTTCGCTGATGGTACGGTGAAGAAAGACATTTCTCCAATTTCCGCATTCCTATCGAGCAAATGCGGAGGGAAGATAGTAAGAAGAAAAACCTAGGAATCACGGAGTTGTTCGTCGGAAAGGCAACAACGAATGTGGAATTTGCTAGATCGCAGATCGCACATTTTCAGTAATCGCAGATCGCACATTTCAGGAGGAAATCTACAATGCCCAGCATCCACTCTACAAGAACACTACGCCAAACCCTTTGTACGAGGCGTGTCTGCTGGTAAGACACGCGCATGTTTCTGTCTTCCTTCTGTAGCAAGAATCGATATTTTCTCCCTATGATCGAAATTTGTGTGCGTTGCAACCTCTTTGAAAGGCAGTACAGATGCTCAAAACGCGCAGGCATCGAATACGCCTTCCCTCGATCTTGATGCTCCCACGGCTCCATCTCAAGCCGGGAGAAGAAAGCGTGATGCCCCCCGTTCGCAAGCGTCTCTGACCTTCCAGGAGTCAGTTCTTAGCAACATGTTGCGCTTGGCGCCGATGGCTCTTTTCTTATGCTTCGTTCCTAATATTGTCATGCATTGGATTGAACGAGAGAATTCGATTGCAGGTGGGCAGCTGCGAGTATCGCAACCTCAACTTCGACAGCGCGGACGGCTGCATCGACTGGTAAGATGCTCATGCTGTTGTGGGGTGAAGATATTCCCATTGAAAAGCATGCGAGAGAGTGGGCAAGAGTCAAAGGATTTAGGTCCAACTGCTACATGAGAAAACCCAAAAGATGTTCTCCTAACGACCGCACACCATAAGCGCACTCGATAAGGATATAGATAAAGATATGTTGAGGTATAAGCAGAACGGGCTTATACTGGAGGTGTATTACGAGACGCTGACCGTTACGACCTACACTCAAGTGGCAACTTATCCGGTACGGACACTTTGCGATGACCTTAATACCAGTCCGAATTTCGAATTTCGCAAAGTGCGATGATGCACTCTTCTATTCTATGCAACAGAACGTAACCTTGGTCACCGAAATAGAAAGCGTATGAACACTCACATATGAACACTCTTCAGCTCGTGGCCCTCATCTCGGATATCTCCGGCCACGCGGGTCTCTGGTTGGGCGTGTCGGTGATATCGATTGTGGAACTCCTCGGCCTGGTTCTCATGTGCGTCATCTACGCGGTTCGCGGGAGAAGGACGAGAGTGGGAGACTAAAAGATCGATGGCGAAGAAACCAAGTTGCCGTGAACGAGCGAAGAAGCATTACAGTAACCTTGTTTCATGGCGAACGAATAAACATGTTGAACATTTGTGACTCTTTCATCAAAAGTAATGCAAAAACGGAACAGTTTTCTCGATCGCATTGTTAACCATAACCACAGCATTGTTCTATGAGGGATAGTCCGTTAGAGAGGAGTAATGAAGAGAATGGGAAGAAAAGAGAATGGGAAGAGACGTCTTCCCTATCATTATGCCCTACCTAGTGGCGATGAGGCTCCTGGCAGGTACCAGGTATGTGGAGGGTAGTCAGGGAGTCCTCGCTTAGGCCACGGCACTCTGTAGAGGTCGTCAAGAAGAAGATCACCCCCGTGTCAGTCTCGTTGAGAGGACGGCTTCCTTTACTGACATCCATTCCCGTTTCTCCAGACCTTTTCAATTCATCTCCGCTTCTCTCCTCTACCTGTATAGAGGAGTAAGGCAAACTTCTCTATACAGGTGGAACAGACTGGATAAATGTTGAGTTCAGTCAGCTAGTACCTACGACACTCTTACAGATGGTCCAGCCGAATCCGATTCTGAAGGACTTCGCGTTATGGAGTACGATAGTGGGTCTGCAGAAGACGGTTATTAGCAAGACGCCGAAGATGAGGGCCTTCTGGGCCGTCGTTGTAGTCATCATGTCAGTTAAGATTATGACGTCATCGTACTCTTCTTTTGCAGGTTCGTATGCTTCTTCATAGCATGCGTCAGTGTGACTGTCAAGTACCTCCGCTACCCTTCTCAAATCGATACGAGTTCCAACGTTTTATCAGGGGTGGGAATTCCGTTGAGACCAATCTGTGGGAATTTAAACAATCCTACTGATCGTTGTTGTGAAATCTGTACCTACGCAAATCTGTGCCAATTGTTTTTTCAGCCATTTCCTTCCGTGACTGTATGCAACGAGAACCCTTTTAAGCTGTCCGTGATCAAGTAAGGGTTGTCTTTTTGCTTCAATCCAGAATGTTTTCCAGGCAGATAGAAAGCTTCGCCGAGGTGGTCAAGCTACACGAACAGTACATCATGATCGAACGGGGAAGCACCACTTCGATAGACGACTTTGGCTTGCGCAGGGTTCGAAAATAGCTCTAGAGTATGATAGCAAACTTTCAGAGCCGCGGACACATCAACCGAATTCACCGAGCCCAGCTAATGCAAAGGTTCGAGGGGGGCACGAGAATACAATTCTCTTACAGAGTCTGGTTTCGATAGCTATGTTTCATAGATATGGCTTATTGTTAGTTACGTCCTTCAAGAATTCGTACTTTCCAGATTTCTCGTTTACCACATTCCGGATGCCGATCGTATCTCAGCGGGATACGCGTATGATGAAATCGTGAGCGATTGTACGTTCGCAGGACAGACTTGCAACTCGTGAGTCGAACTAATTGCCTCAAGTAATGGAAATGATATGACCGGAATATCATCCTCGGCTAGGCAAACTACACATAATTTCATGTTGTGTACATAGTTCGGCATCACTAGATAATAGGCGATTGGAGGCTTCTTTGTAGTATGGGAGAGATTACATGACTTTTCGGGGGTAACCAGGGGACCGTGTCACCCTGTACATTGTCTTCCCGTGGGAGACTCGAGAGGCCGGTGAATAACAAATTGCCTAGACTATACATAGGCTATTTCTAGCAACAATCTCGGTGTGTATGAGTATCGAAACGTTTTACTGATGAGCTATTTCCAGGACCAACTTTGTGGAGTTCCTGCATCATGATTACGGTCGATGCTATACGTTCACTATAGCGAGGAACATTTCACGGCCTGGAAAGGACCGTGGGCTAAGGATGTTAATGCTCGTGAATGTAAGAAGTCGATGGCGATTATAGTTGAACAGAAACATCAGTAAATCACTCCGAATATGAGTCGAGAGTATGTGCAAAAGTGAGAGCAGTAGGGAATCAAGGTAACGGATTTATTCCCCAATATGGTTACGAGTGTCTTGCTTGCAGCAATCACCTCCCCAGCAGAAGACATTCGATTTCGTGTCGACAACGGACGGCGCGGCGATGTGAGTTGTATGGTTTTGGAAAATGTTCCGTCAGTAACCTCATAAGGAAGAAATGAGTGGTGGCAACTGAGGAATAATTTCCCATAACCATTCTGTTTATTTTAGTGATTAACTTACCTCAACTGTTTTTGAAAAGCTAAATGGTGAGCGCCCCTGAAATGACTTCTTCAGACAAACTGTGGTTCACGACGAGGGAACGATGCCCGACTTTAGCACGAGTCTTCGCGTCGGTGTCTCGCACCAGACTTTCATGGCCTTCTCTCGAGTGAGTCTTTGCCTTCCGAACTCGGAAACCGGAATTCTGTTCAGTACGAAGAAAGACTCCTCGAGAAGCCGTACGGAAACTGCACGGCCTATTCTGGGAATAAAACGGTAAAAAGCCTCATAGATATAACATTTTTCATACCTTCTAAATTTCCCATACTCCGTGCCCAACACATGGATAAATTATATGATATGATATTTTCGTAAGTAGCGTATGTCTTAATTCGGCTATGGTATATAGGTCTGCCTTCTAGGCGGAGGTTCGAACAAAGTGCTTCGTCGAATGCGAGAAAACGCTTTCCCGCAAGAAGTGCTCGTGTGTTGATCCTCTTCTGGGACCGGGTGACAACGACACTGTCTGCCGCACTCCTGATCAGGGTAAGAGACTAATCGATTGTGCGTAATATCCTATACTTGCCGGTATCATTGCGTTTCTATTAGACTTCTGCATGAGAGTTCCATCGATGCCCAGGTTGCCCACAACCCGGATGCGTCAGAGCACAAAAAGCGATGACTCATGATGACGAAAAGAAATCGCATGCCCATCTTTATTTTCCATTGAAGCTGACTGCCTGATGACCCTTCTGGACAGTCCACGCAATCCACGTCTCTGCAATTGCACCCTGCCCTGCTCGTCGTACTACTTTAAGTACACTACGTCATCCGTCACGTTTCCCTCGGCTATGGTATATAATTCTGCCTCGATATTTGCCAGTCAATGGCCTCCCCATTAACTGTCTTAATTCTAAGTCTTTCAGTACCTTGTAGCGACGGGAACTCAAAGCCAGAGCGCAAATTTCTACAAAGTGAACCCCTTTCGAGCCGGTAGTGGAAGTGATAGCGGGGTTTACGATGTAAGCTTGGACAAGTTTCTTTAGTTTTAATCCTTAAAGTCGATCTCTTCCTACTGGAAACTGAGAGGATATAAAGCAGCCTGTTTTCAGAGCAAGTCAGTTGGGCCATCAAATCCTGCAGGTGGAACCGATCCTCCACCGGATATTTCCCCTGCACCAGCATACGTGTCGAGCACTGAACCCGCGTCTACGAGTGAGTTGTAAATAATACCGGCAGGCGGCTAAGGTTTCCACAGCGATACTTACAGAACGTATCATGATAAACCCTTTTCTGAAATGTTCTTCCGACTGTAGAAGGCATTAACGCTTATTCGTAGGCTTTTAGAAGCTCCAGCAATGACAGGTGGGGAAGCGTTATCCGATGGAACCGACCCATCAACTACGGAAGCAGTACAGTCTCCAGTAACTACCGCAACTGACTTGGCAGGAACAAAAACAACTGAGCCCGTGACGACGACAACCACGAGTAAATATCGAAGCATGATTATCAGTTGTGAAAATGAAAACGAATCGAAGTCTTCAACTTTCAGCTCCGCCGTTCATACCGGGATGCGGAAGGGACATACCGCAGCATGGAAATACTGTGCGTAAATTCGAGCTACGTCTTTTAGAGAAAGAAAGAGTAATGATGCTTGAAGGGAATCGATTGTCGCGCGGAATATCCGGAGATTTACAATACCGAGAACTTTGCTGTGATCACCGGCCTCCCGTGTACGTCGGCAAAGCGTTGCTATACGTAAGTTTATGCAAAGATCGATCAGTCTAACTATTTCACCCTTTCTTTGTTTATATTTTTTATATTTTATCGACATGCCCACGCATGAAACAACATGTTGATGAAACAACATCTTAAAAGATGATATGCGAATAGAAATGGACGATGGAAGACTATCAAAGGGATGCACCTAAAAGTTTAGGTGTATACTCTACGCAAACAGCAGTATTACTACACTGTGGCCTTGCTACTACGATAATCCTCCCACTTCTCAATGTCCTTCGATGGTTGGCAGTACCCCGCAAGAGTCGTTTCTCAATATGTCGTGCGGCAAGGTAAGTGTACAACGCCCTTATAGCCCCTCTTACCAATTGCGAACACACGTGTTTTCATTTTTCAATGTTTACAACGTTGTATCAAGTACAGTGAGGCATGTGCTCAACTTTGCGCAGCGATAACACTGAAAACATGTTCAGCTCCTAACGGATTTCGACTTTATTCCCGCAAACCAATCTCGGCCTGCAGACAGGGAGTGGGATCACCCCACTCCCAATTTTCAGAATATTGACAGGATGTGCAACCGGCCGGTAGGTTGCTCTCCGCTCCTCTGAGCAAAGGGTTGGTAGGGCCTGAAGCACTCAGGTTGGCGAAACCCTCATGAAGGCCATAAGTACGTCGTCTAGCTTTGTGGACACACGTGCGGCTGAGTGCATTGTCGACTACGACCCGTACATCGACCCGTGTTCGTTTGCGGTACGAAGAGAATAGAGTTGGCTTCGCGTATACCGTGTAGCCCCCCGCACGGCATGAGTAAAGAATGAAATAGCCGTTTACCTCGTTATCAGATCTTCTCGAATTCTAATGACCCGTTTTACACGACAAGAACCGTTTCATACGACAAGAACGGGAAAAATCAACGCTTCTCATCTCATTCTTCCAAGTCTTCCGGCTGTTTTGGCGGATATAATTCTATGATTACTTCATTTACCTATCCCGGAAACTATTCGTCGAATATAGTCCCCCAACCGTTTAAACGAAGAATGATCAGACGCAGGTCCCGTTTATACCCGTATACGTATATACGGGAAGCTAACTCTAGAAGAGAATCACACCTTGGCACAGCGCCAAAGGCGGCAGATGCCTCTACTTCCGAAGCACAACTCTTACCTACCTATTTCAGGAAGCAGTTTTTAATGCCCAGAATTCGAGCTCAAAGAGCAATGAACAATACCAGATCTGCACTCAGGTAGATTTATGGACCCGGAAAAAAATTATGAAAATTTCTTTCACAATCCATGCATTAGTCATTACTCTTTACTAATCTTTACATCTTTTGTACAAAACAAAACGGGTTAGAATTATGTATAGCTAAGCAAGCCTGCATTCGTTCGAAAATCGGAAAATTTAGAGTAGCGTCCCTGGCAGGAGGAAGCGTGACGTCCCACTCGCCAGCATCAGCGATCTCCCAGGAGTTAGTCTCGTACATATATTAATAGTTTATATTTCGACATTTAAACTATTTTTTCCTGAAATGTCGCAAAGCAGTGTTCCATGCGTCATAATAGCGAATACCCGTTTTCGCGCATAAGATCCGATCCTGTAAGCGAACCAGTGAACGAAAAATTATGAATTTAAAAATTTAAGCTCGCAACTATGAATTCAACATGTTCTGAAAATTTGGTGTTGATTGGTTCAGCTATTCTTGAGAAAATTCAAAAACAGTGGCCATTTCGCTATTAGACACATTCTTCACCGGGCGGAATGCTGTGACAGGGTCATAAGAAGCTACTTTGTACCTTGCAGGTGGGCAGCTGTGAGTATCGCAACCTCAACTTCGACAGCGCGGATGGCTGCATCGACTGGTTTTGCCTTCGCTAAGTTTCATCTTACAGTATATATTACGGTACAAACGCAATGGACTCATTCTGGAGGTTTTCTTCGAGACATTGACCGTTACCACCTACGCCCAGGCAGCGACGTATCCGGTGAGAGCTTCTATGACTATTTGTAAGTTACGGTAACCTGTTTGTGTTGGTATGCCTATCACAATTTGACGGAGGGTTTTCATGGTTGTAGCACTATCATGAAAAAAACGCACATCTACTCTGATAGATATCTCCAATAGCCTATATAAAGATATTGTTACAGCTATTTGCACTCATCTCGGATATCTCCGGCCACGCGGGTCTCTGGTTGGGCGCGTCGGTGATATCGATTGTAGAACTCCTCGGCCTGGTTCTCATGTGCGTCATCTACGCGGTTCGCGGGAGAAGGATGAGAGTAGAAGACAGAAGACCGGCCCAGGACGATACGGAAACAGGCGAATAGGGCACGATGTACAGTAAGCGCTCTCTATGACACAGACATCATTGATATTGTTTATCCATGCTTCCAGGATAAAGATTGTTGAGTAAATATGATATGCAAACAAATTCTAAATTTAGCATCGTGTTAAACTGCTTCACTATGTTTTCTATGCAAGTGTTTTAAAGCATTTTCGATGTCGATGACGATGGGCCGGGTAGTTCTGAGCAATTACAGCTGTGATTTTTGTAATTATTAATTTTTTGTAACATTTTGTAATTACAGAGCCTACTGGAAGCGCTTAAAACGTTTCGCGTCGAATGAAAGTTGACTTTCTGAAACAACGACCCTTTTATATGTCATGCTTGTTTCTCCATAAAACGATGAAAGCGATTCGTATTGTCACGGCTATAGCTAGCCCCCAAACCATGTGAGGCGTAGCAATGGATCCTCCGCCTAAACCCTTAACGCCATGTAGGTAGAGGTGGGATTTCTGTCGCCAGGAGACCTGTGATACTCATTGCCAGTCGTGTCGAGAGGACGAGATTATTATCGAATAATCTCATGATTGAGGGAAATGTTCAGTCTGTTGTGACAGTGTTGTCCCATATAAAGAGCGACGCGGCATCAAGAGTGCACAGTATCACAGGATCGATTTTTTAACAATTGCTTCCATACTTCCTAGTTATCATATCTTCTTGTTCTATGTCTTTCTTTATGAGCCATTCGCTATGAGTTTACCGTTCTTGCAATCCACCCACAATGTTAATCACCATCGGAAAATTGGTGAAATTTTGACTAGAGTGTCGGGAGGTGATGACTTCCTTGTAGTTTGAGGAAAGCACGTGACTAGCCGGGTAACCAAGGGAAGCTCACACTCATCTTCCATTGTCTTACTTCAGAGACAGACACGACGTAGGAGATGAGTACAGACAAGGTCAGGCTACGAATAGAGTAGAGAATGTAGTAGTGCATGCGAGTTCTTTTGGATGATATGCTTCATTGCTTATGGTGATTAGACGCGTCGCGGTTATCTGTAATGTATGAAATATAAACATCAAGATAACTCTCATCTCTAGTATATAAATTTTGTGTTGGGATAACTTAGTGGAGTTCCTGCACCCCGACTACGGGCGCAGCCACACTTTTCAATGACGAGGAATGCGACGCAGCTCGGAATGAATTGGGGATTGAGACTGCTCATGCTCGCGAATGTGAGGACAATAGGGCTATGCATACGACAATCGACAACGTGATATGTTACAGTTTACAGTTTTACACAGTTTATCTGGGCTAGCAGTGGAGGGGTTCCAAAGGAGGGACTCTTGATAGATAGGAGAGGTCGGGGACTTCAAATCTTCGTCAAATACTCACTCAGCCCGCGGTGTCCATGATCTTGATTATAATAATAGAACTCAATTCACTTGATTATAATAATATAACTTGATTATAATAATAGAAGTCAATTCACTGAATAAACCCTGAGTGGTCAAAAAAACTATTTTAGCTTTCATTATGCTGGATGTATGTTGGCCTTGTGATGACTGTGAAAATGACGCGCTTGCAGCACTCTCTAAAACTCTTGAAGTAGATGTGAGCTTTTCCGAAACTCCGGAGTTGCAGCAAGCGCCCCGGAGCAGCATAAGTTCGATTTCGTGTCGACCAGCAGTAATTTGCGTTTACGCGTCTTTGACTGTGATCTCATAAAGTAAAGACGTTGTGTTGATGCTGACCTGTTTCCACTCAACCACTTTCATGTTTCCCCTTTCATAGGTTAGCTCAAGAACTCGAAAGAATATGTTGTACTCATAAATGCCACGTGTCTCTGCAGACAGACAGTGATTCACGGAAGGGGAACGCTACCCGACTTCAGCACGAGTCTCCGAATGGGAGTATCGCTCCAGATCGTTGTAGCGGTGACCCGGGGTAGTGTTGGCAATATCGGGAGCGAATGCTTCGTTTCCATTCCCTTCATCTCTGCGTCTTTTCACTCGTCACCGCTCTTTTGCCAGTAAAAATGCAAATCTCTCCCGACTTCGACAACACTGCAGTTGTTCGCTGACTTTGACTTTATTCCACTTCATCAAGAGCGACCGGCAGTCCACGACTACAATCAGGCTCAGCCGAATTTTAGCAATATCGATCCCGCTCATTGCAATATCATGGTGAGATAACGCCATGTCTTCTTGAAGCTTTTCATTTCTCTATGATACGCTATGGATACATGCCAAGCTACGAAGCTCATGAAATGCGGAATTAATAAAATCACTCGCAGGATGGTACATGTTGGGAGAACGCCACCGCTGTCTCATCGAGCTTCGTGAACGTCAGTGTGATGAACTGCATGATCAGTATCAACACCAGCATCAGCCGCTGCGATTTGATGGTGCACAAACAACGTTGACATCCTTATCATTCTAACAACAATTTCAGGAGCAAATATACAAGGCGCAGCAAAATCAACCTATCACGGTTGGTTTATAACTCTTCTTCAACTTGTTTTTTATTAATTTGTTTTCCTCATTCATATTCATTCCTGCTTTCATTACTGCTTGTAGCGTGGTCCCTTTAGAACGCGTCTGGCCAACCCCTTTCGACCGAGGAGCAATACCGCTGGTGCATGACAGTAGTTGTAAGTATACCCCCCCCCCCCCGAGAAGGAGCCATACTGTGGTCACAACAAAGAACATGAACACTCAGGATCCCACCTATAACAGTCAACTTTTGGCCGGATCAAATAGTTCCTCACTGGATTTTCGCCAGGTTGGAAGTCTAAAGAGGGGAAAACGTGACGTCCTACACGCCGACATCAACGACCTTCCCGGAGTTAGTCCGTTAAAGCGCCAAAAGTTTTTCGAATGCGTTTTCCTGCTATGTTCTGAATCGCATAGGTCATAAGTAGCTACACCACTCTACTTTGTGCCTCCCTTAAAATATGCCTGTACTTTATAGCCTGACGCCTTCTGTACTCGTTGAGGTTACATCAGCCTTGTAGGTGGGCAGCTGTGAGTATCGCAACCTCAACTTCGACAGCGCGGATGGCTGCATCGACTGGTTTTGCCTTCGCTAAGTTTCATCTTACACTATATATTAAGGTACAAACGCAATGGACTCATTCTGGAGGTTTTCTTCGAGACGTTGACCGTTACCACCTACGCCCAGGCAGCGACGTATCCGGTGAGAGCTTCTATGACTATTTGTAAGTTAGGCAACCTGTTTGTGTTGGTATGCCTATCACAATTTGATGGAGGTTTTTCATGGTTGTAACACTATCATGAAAAGACGCACACCTATGCTGATAGATATCTCCAATAGCCTGTATAAAAGATGTTGTTACAGCTATATGCACTCATCTCCGATATCTCTGGCCACGCGGGTCTCTGGTTGGGCGCGTCGGTGATATCGATTGTGGAACTCCTCGGCCTGGTTCTCATGTGCGTCATCTACGCGGTTCGCGGGAGAAGAATGAGAGTAGAAGACAGAAGACCGGCCCAGGACGATACGGAAACAGGCGAATAAGACAACGTTACAGCAACTCCTCTCTATGACACAGACATGTTTGGAATCATTTATCCATGCTTCAAGGATAAAGATTGTTGAGTAAATGCAAAAGCTCTGGAGAACAGCGCATCCACTAAAAGTTGATAGTACATTTTTCGAAATAAAAAGAACATCCGCCTTTTTATATGTCATGCTTAC
>LS871218.1:89049-130802 GCA_900490955.1 Micoletzkya japonica | reverse complement strand
GTAGGAGAAAAAGAAAGTTTAAAAGGAGGATCATTGTCGCTCTTTCAGTTGATTGGAAACGCAGGGTCGTATATTCCAAACTCGCCGCCTGTATAAAAGGGCTGCGTTTCCAATCAACTGAAAGAGCGAGAATGATTCTCCTTTTAAACTTTCTCATTCTCCTACTGAACAACGTGGATGCGAAGCAGAGTTGCGATTCAGCACTTCAAGGTAAGTCTTCATTAGATTGACTTGCATGTGTAATCTATTATAGATTGTCGGTCCTGTTCCGCTCCTCTACTAGACATCGACAGGGACTGCCCCATCGTGGGGTATGACTGTACCTACAGTACTCCTGGCCTCGACTATCTCATAACTGATCCTTCTTTACCCGAAGAGGACTGCACTAGACTTCTCTGTTCGGACAAGAATGCTACGCTTTTCGTGGAACATGCATCGGTCAAATCGATAGTATGTTCGGAGAGGAAATGGCACCTTGAGGATGGAATTGTGGAGATTCGATCTGCTTTGTGCGCTAAGAGTGAGAAGTATATGCCTTTATTTAGTTAATGGTTTCGGAATCTTCCAGCCCTCTAGATACATATCTTAAGTGTACAAGGTGATAATATTATCTTTCAGAATGCGACGCGTCGCAATGTCGCATCGATACCTCGAGAAGTGAAGATCTGGTCATTAGCAAGCCGAATATCGTGGAACAATGCTCAATAGCCAATTGCAAAGGTCGGGGATTGTAATATTGAGTTTAGTAACGGAACTTTATATATTCGTGATTAATTAAAGTGAGCAGGTATTCTAACCGGAGTAACATCGGCTGGAGCCGATGTTCCAGTCACCAACGGGAAAGGCCTAAAATGCACGGGGAGCGGAAAGTGGATGAATGAAGACGATGGATCGATGTATGACAAGGTCGCCTGTCAACGTGAGGAAAAGCTTTAACGCAGACTATTTGTTACTAATTCCATTGGCCTATTATACGGTATGAACAGTAGAAACTTGAAACGGAGAAATAATAATAGCAAAAAAACGTTTTGTTATTCAGCCTGCTACAAATGCACAACCGCCGCTTGGTCAAACACAAACTACGAAAGTTTTTCTACTTCAGCCGATTCATGCACAGTTCTTCACTGCACAGGTATGCAATTTGGAATCGTGCACATCGGAAACTTTAATGGAATCTTCTCAATGGATCTTTTAAAAATGTCAGCTGTAGAACATCAATATCATAAAATTCTTTTGATCTTTTGAATAGAAGAAAATTATTGAAAAGTGAATTCTCGTGCGAACAATTTTTAAAATTTTTGAAGGTGGAAGTACGCTAGCCAGCCTTGCTTCTCTTAATACCTACAATTACTTCGGACCGTCAGCAACCGCAACTTGCACCACAACCGGGAATTGGAGTGGCAATTGGGATTACGGATGCTACTTTCCGGATGCATTAGCAGCCAACCCAGCATGTGCCCTGCCTATAGTGGACCCAGATACTAACCAGAAATTTGTTTTCCATTCCTTTTCGGCTTTGATCTTCATCGAGCCTGATGAATCGTCTATGATAGTAAACGGAGTTGCAACGGACTATGATGACATTGAGTGTGAAACCGGCGATAACTATTGGATTGGGAACAACTCTACGGGTTATCAAACCCCTATTTCTCCTCTCGTGATTGGGTGAACTTCCGTCGGTAATGAAACGAATAAAAATTGTTGCATTCTCGTCTGTTCGTTAGCAGTCGAAATCCTAAGGGACATGAATTTTCGCCGAAAATGTGTGCGATATAAGAAGTACTAAAAATAATCTTCTGTTTTTGGGAATGATACCCCGCTAGGGTAATTTCGTATGCTAGAGAAATTCGCGCTGTGTCTATTTAGGTTTGTGCGTATCAATTACCGTTCCGGATTCTTTACGCTTTAAAGATCAACGAATTTTCAGAAGGGTATATAAATAGAGTCTCCGCCATTGCATGACCGCTTGAATTGATTGATTGATTGATTGATTGCTACAACAGAGATTAACAAAGATAACTTCCGGTGCCCTATCTATAGTGCTGCATGATAGTGGTTTTCGCGGTGGTACATAGCCATCACACTGCATTATGAAAATTGAGGTAACGGGGGTAAACGAGTTCGCGTACACCGTTCTATTATTTAAATTATCATATCGCATTATCAACGCCTTCCGGGTCATCATACGCGCATCCCGCTGAGATGCGATCCACATCCGTAATGTTTTAGACGAAAAGTCTTCAACTTTGGTTAAGCACTTCCCAACCTCTTATCCCAACCGCTGCATTAGCTGTGCTCGATGGATTCGGTTTATCTGTCCACGAGTCTGAATCGCCACTTTCATTGCGGTAGTGCATTCTGACCATCTCTAAACAGTAATTAATGGCTCAGAAAGAAAGGAATAGAATAATATGAGATACCGTACGAAATATGGAGGTCCTATAATTAATGAGAAAGATCCGTAGATGAAGCAATTCTCCACAACATTCTAGACCTTTGGAAAGCGAAAATCACAAGGATGTCATCTTTTCGGACTTCTAAGAAGCTCTAGTTGTGTGATAGAAGTTAGCTTTAGTGTCTATCATTATGCGGTTCCCTTCACCTTCATGGCAAGGTATTCGTGGTGCGCGGCACACCGATCTACCGTATTAGGAAACGACAGAATGATTTCTCGCTTTCCAAAGGTTTTGCATTGGAGCAGAATACCGTGTCTCGAGACAACAAAAGGAATACATTTCCCTCAATCGTAATAAATAGTAGTTGATAATGAAGCCGTCCTGTCAACAAGATTGACAATGAGTATCACAGGTCTCCTGGCGACGGCAATTCCATCTCTACGTGGCGTTGAGGGTTTAGGAGGATGGGATCCATGACTACCCTTCACATAGAGTGGGGGCTATATTACAAGTTCCACGAAAGTTGCCCAAAAGTACGCAAACGATTGCGAACTGTCTATGCAAATGCGCGCTAATCTACCTCTCCGGCTCCAATTTTCTTGCGATTCTACTAATTCCTGCCATGGTCAAACAGTAATGGCTCAACTGGAAATCGTAATCAGCGGGAACAGCTTGTTATTTCAATCAAAATTATTAAATCGTTCCGTTTCTGCGGACAACTCCCGTGGAACCTCTAATATCCGCGACAATACGAATCGTCTTGATCGTTTTAAGGTAAGCATGACATATAAAAACGCCGATGTTCTTGTTTCGAAAAATGTACTATCAACTTTTACTGGATGCACTGTTCTCCAGAGCTTGCATTTACTCAACAATCCTTGAGGTATGGATAAACGATTTCAAACATGTCTGTGTCATAGAGATGAGTTGCTGTCGCGTTGTCTTATTCGCCTGTTTCCGTATCGTCCTGGGCCGGTCTTCTGTCTTCTACTCTCATCCTTCTCCCGCGAACCGCGTAGATGACGCACATGAGAACCAGGCCGAGGAGTTCCACAATCGACATCACCGACGCGCCCAACCAGAGACCAGCGTGGCCAGAGATATCGGAGATTAGTGCATATAGCTGTAACAACATCTTTTATACAGGCTATTGGAGATATTTATCAGCCTAGGTGTGCGTTTTTTCATGATAGTGCTACCTACAACCATGAAAAACCTCCGTCAAGTTGTGATAGGCATACCAAAACAAAAAGGTTACCGTAACTTACAAATAGTCATAGAAGCTCTCACCGGATACGTCGCTGCCTGGGTGTAGGTGGTTACGGTCAATGTCTCGAAGAAAACCTCCAGAATGAGTCCATTGCATTTGTACCTCAATATATACTGTGAGATGAAACTTAGCGAAGGCAAAACCAGTCGATGCAGCCGTCCGCGCTGTCGAAGTTGAGGTTGCGATACTCACAGCTGCCCACCTGCATGGTACAAAGTAGCTTCGTATGACCCTGTGCGGCATTTCAGGAAAAATAGTTTAAATTTCGAAATAAACACTGTTAATATATGGACGAGACGTCTAGTGCAGTCCTCTTCGGGTAGAGAAGGATCAGTTATGAGATAGTCGAGGCCAGAAGTACTGTAGGTACAGTCATATCCCACGATGGGGCAGTCCCTGTCGATGTCTAGCAGAGGAGCGGAACAAGACCGACAATCTATAATAGATTGCACATGCAAGTCAATCTAATGAAGACATATTTACCTTGAAGTGCCGAATCGCAACTTTGCTTCGCATCCACGTTGTCCAGTAGGAGAAAGAGAAAGTTTAAAAGGAGTATCATTCTCACTCTTTCAGTTGATTGGAAATGCAGCCCTTTTATACAGGCGGCATTTCGCAGTAGCAGTTCGGGCTTGGGAAGTGGCAGGCATATGTCAAAGAACTGTCACCTTGAGGACGGAATTGTAGAGATTCGATCTGCGGTGTGCGCTAACAAGGAGAGGTTGTAAGTACAAAATGAAATTAGAATGGGAGGTATATTGGTTCTAGTACTATTCAATGTGCTGATTGCCTCGAATCCGTTGAGAAAAGTTCCCATCTTCGCGAGATTTTAGAGAAAATCGATATTGAAAGTTGCACAGTAGGCACTCAGGTGACGGTTCTTCTCACATATAACGCGCTGTTTCGACCTAATTATCACTGCTGAAATAGCAAAATTCGGTTTATTGATCCAGGAGATGAAAATGTATAAGAAGGTTTTCATCACTCGATAACTGAGGTACATAACTCTGTCAGGGGAGTGTTCCACGGGTTACGCGAACAGGCACAGCGAAGCAACTTCAATCTCGATTTTCTCGAAAATCTCGCGAAGATGGGAACTTTTCTCAACGGATTCGGAATCAGCATGTCGAATACTAGAACAAATATGTCTCCCACTCTAATTTCATTTTGAGTTTAGACCCCCTCTCCTGGTAAGAGTGAGAAGAAGAATATGTCTTTATTAAGTTAAAGGGACATGGAAGCGAGAAGTTTTTTGAAACCGAAAATGGTTATACTTGTAAAATATATTTCTTAGACGATAATAAACATAATAGCCTTTGAAAAATATTTTTAAAAAATTTCTGGAGCGAGAAATATTTATTTGTTCCGGGAATAGCTCTATGCCATTTGCCTCGTTACTATGCGCTAAACGCAGTAAGACTGCGCCTTGGCTGGGAAACGATTTTTAGGATATCTCGCGAAGTAGACATTTTTGTGCACTCTGATTTTGGTTTTTATATTATTTAGGCGATAAACTTTCATATGAAAGCCAATCTTTTTTGGCTTCCATGTCCCTTTAAGAGAGGTTCTCCGCAGCGTGTTATCACACAGCCGGACAGCCACAATAGACTAACCCCACTCGATCACACCATGAAAGGAAAAAAACTCGTTGTTTACGAAGCAAGACGCGAAATCAATCCCAGCAGGATCAAATCCTCATGGTCTTCAAAGTCATTTACTCTCAAATTAAAATAAACGGATTTATTTGCTCTTCTCTCGGCAGAGAATAGTACAAGCGATTGACAGGCACAATTCGTCTCGCAAAAACAATTTTCCGTAGACAAACGTAGCTGCCCCACAATGTTAGATTAGATCCCCTTAGAAGTGATTCCCATTCTTGGGATGTTCTGTTGAGAGACTCCGCAGCTATGCTTCTCAAAATGTGGATAAATGAATGAATACCGTGAGGATAATCGTCCTTTGCAACTTTGTCATGAGATCTTAGGAAAGCATAGCAAAGCATGTGTATATCTACAACTGAGCATGTAAAAAGCGACGTGAAATAATGTAGGAAATGTCTGCCCCTAGTAAGGATGAATGTTCTTCGGAGGGGTCAGATCGGCCGGAGCCACTTTATAGTCGGACGCACGGCTGATCGTGGGCAGGATCTCGGTAGACTTGCACGCGGATACGGTATCGACCTGACGCGGTTATCTATCAGATGTGAGATCTCACAATATATGCATAGTGGAATAATGCGATCCGTCAAATTGATTCCGTTCCAAAATGCGTCAAATTCTCTCACTTTCACGCACTCTCTCGCCTTATATTCGGAAGGATTTTCCGACAGGAATCTTTTTATGTCAATGTACTGAAATGAACACTGTTCCGCACTCTGAAAATATGCTGAACTCGTTTGCAAATTCTCAGCAGGAATTGGTGAGCTCTGTTCCGCGATTGGCTGACGTTATCGACTGTGCAGTGGGAGGGGGACTAGCCTTCTCATACTAATAAGTGCGCGAATTAGCCTGCCTCGGACTCCTTCTTCTCGAGGTGCTTGATCTTGCGGCAGGCGCAGAAGAATCCGCACGAGCCCACCACCTCAACGCGGATATCATTGGCGAGTTCGAATTGCAGTTCGATCTATGCAGAGGATGTGTATGGGTGTGGCTTACTAGGAACACGAAAAGGATGGCGGTGTACGAGTAGATCGAGAGCATGGGAGAAATGAAGAAGAGTGCGGCGGCCGCCATGCCCTCAAGGATCAATTAAAAATAATTTCATTAATTTTTTATTATTTTATTTTATTTTTTTCGGTTATTTGTTGAATCCTCGTGCGGTCAAGCCTATACCGGTATGATGGAATATAACGGCCAGTCAGTTTCCATGGCTTAGCATTCGCTACAGCAAACCACACATTGTTCAATCTGATTCCAGATCGGTTGTTCGAGGGGAAAGTACCACGCACGCAACTCTGGATAAGTTTGGCATTTTGCCAATACGAAAAACGGGGCTTACGTGGTAGAAGCGGCCGGCGGCGATGCTGTGATGGCGCTTTTCTGGCACGAGTAGCGAGCTGATTACGGTACTGCAAAGCACTGTTTACGTTGAAGGAATATGGAAACGGCAGGTTTTAAGATGAGAAGCCAGGCGTAATTATGCAGAAAACGCATAAAATGTATCTACGACCCGGTCCACGAGAGAAAAAAAAGCGCATGGAATTCGCGGTGGGCTACACAATGACATTTTTTTCTGAAATTGCTCGAGACATCGTGAACAATCGTTCGTCAATGATGTAACACTGTAATTTGCATCGTGGGTGGCTCTGTTAAATATAAATTAAAGGAAGCCAACCGTGCAGAGTTGTTCGCGGCGTCAGCGACTCCGATAAGGAAACCAAGGACCATGCATGGAATCGGGCTACAATATTAATTTCATTATTCCGATTATGATTATAATAGCTTTTTAGAAGCACAATTTTATTTTTAAAAAAAAACTTAGGTTTTTTTTCAAAAAGTATACCCTGGCTCAATGAGCAACGCAGGATCGTCGTTCTGCCTCACGGTACTCCACTGGGGAATGCACGCGATAGCGAGAATGAAGATGAACTGAAAATAAGCCCATCGCTCCTTTCAGACGCGCATTATTGGGATTATCGTTCTGATGCTTATTTCCCTCTATTTTTTTCACAAAAATCCTACGGCAAGCATACGAATCACGAAAACTGTTTTGCTTTTCTAATAATTCCAGTGAACGTTTTGGTCTTTATTTCGCAACGTTAGCCACACATTCTCGTTCCCTTTACCTGAAGGTGTTTTACTCTTTCAACCTACACAGTGGACGATAACGTTGAATGCCATCAGTGGGTACATGCAGAAATCGGTGATACGCTTCGACAGGTTCATGGTGATGGTTGACGCTGACAATGAAACAGTCAGCTTCGCGTCTAATCTGTCGAGATTAAAGGTGGTGTAAACAGAACAACATTAGAAACTCCCGCCACGAAGAGCCTGTGCAGACTCAAAAGATTACGGTAATGACAGCCAAGCCAAACATTCGACCAAACGCAATTTTCCGCAAACTATTCCACGGATGGCATACTGCATCGGGCCTAAAAAATTGTTCGCGCTTTTATTTTTTGAATTCCCTGTACATCAAGCAACTTTTCGCTCACGTTTTCTCAGAAATTTGCCAATGTTTTTCATTTTAACTGTGATTTTCTTTAGAATTAGCACCCTAAAATCACAAAAAGCATGCCTGATTAGTAGTGCCTCAAAAATTCTGTTTACACCACCTTTAAGTCGCACTTACTGGTGACCTCCGACGAGAGAGTGCGTAGAAACGAGAGGTTTAACGAGGGGAGGTCACCATTAATTCGCACTAAGGTAATGAATGAGATTGGATGCGAGGAGTGCGTCACAGGTATGGTTGAGAAAAAAGTTCCGTCCGTCGTCTCATTCCTACTTTTGACGAGAGAGCGAAGCGGTATGAAGAGAGTCCAGGCAAAGTAGGCATTAGTTTACTGACGGAACTTTTTCGTCAATAATATTTAGCATGGATTGTCGGCGGAACGTTCACACTTGGTCGCTTGTAATAGACGCTTGACTTGATTATTTGTTATTAACAATTTCAAATTTTGAGTGTAGTAATTTTTTTAAAAAAATGCTATAGTATCAAACAATCATCAGGCTGTGAACAGAATTCCGTTGGCTCATAAAACAATGAATCGCGAAAAATAATCATCATCTTGGTTGAACTTACTGGCTATCGAGCCAAATGCGACGGACATGCCAAAGTAGCCTGGGAGAAACCTGTACGCGCTGAGACTCTGAAAGCAAATAAATAAATATCGCACATTTGAATAGGTGTTTCACTGCAATTTAATATGTACCGGTGGCTTCTAAATGACCATTTTGCTCGCACCTTTTCAACAATACTATGTGAATACTATTTGTTTTTCAAGGCCATAAAAACTCTTTCAAAACCGTTTCTCGTACCGTTGTGAACTGAATGGCGGTTGGAATGACGGAGATCCAGAAGGAGAAGAAGAGGCCGAAGTGCAGGTAGAACGGCGTTACGAGGAGGACACGGCGGTCCGACAACACCGAGAACATCGCCCCTCAATAGTAAGAATAAAAATAAAAATGATTATAATAAAAATAATCATAATAATAATTTTTTTCGGAACGTATAATTCGCGATTCCGACGCTACGGCGTTTAGCGCTTTTTTTCACGCTTTGAAACGATACCATTCCAATCCAAGACAGTATATCAGGAACATGGATATCAGTACCTCCTAGACTTTCGCATGGATCACACTATAAGTTGATTAACTCGTTTTGAAAGGCAGCGGAATCTGTACCGGAGTTCTGCTACAGCGCTCAAGTAGAGATTACCATGCGAGTTATTTTGGCCAATGCGCTTTATTGTTTTTGGTGGCCAGGCGCGTCGCGGTCATGAATGATGTGTGAGATATACATACCTTGTTGCAGCAAGAGATGTTATTTTTGGAGCAAAAAAAGAAAGTTTATAGTCTCGAATTTTTTTCGTGCTTGTCTCCAAGGTCTTGGCGCATAAACAATGGTAAATCGCCTACCCAACTGCTCGCCCAGCCCGGTTCGACCCTTGCACGTCTCTGCGATGTTGCCCTCCACATGTTGCTGGGGCAGGCCGATGAAGGTGAACAGGGCCAAAGCTGTGGTGAGTATGAACGCGATGAAGAAGAGCCTGAGGGCGCAATGCTATTTTCATTAAAATAAATACGTTTTATTAAATTTAAAATATTTGTTCTTTTTTCAACCACTTTTGTATGCGTAAGCGCCATCAGTTATTAATCAGATAAGGTTTTCGGCAAAAAAGATCAATTTTTAAGTTAGTTGCGTCGTTCCCCTTTGCAATTTGTGCGTCCGTCTTGTGACGGAGATTCGTTTGCTCAACCCGTTTGGCTGATTACGATTCGGTGTGATCTATACCTTCTTTATCTCAATGCAGTGAAAGGAGCAAGCAACCACGTATCGTGGAACCGTGCGAATTTGGCTCTATTATATCGGGGGTTTGTTTTGACCTTTGCATCTTTTTAAAAATGTAAAATAATAATGCCTATCGCTTGGCTGTCTCGTCGTAAACAGGAATGGCGGCAACTTTTCCTCAGCCATATGGCCGGCCATGTATTAACGTGCTCTTCTGAGGCGTTTCACGATTTTACGCTTCACACAAATATCACGGCACACTGAAGCATAGCTGAAAATAGGAGTGGAAAAGCGACTCCTGAGCTCTATAGCTTACCGTATATCCAAATCGCTGTACTCTCGGAAATGTTCGATGGGCGAGCCTTGGCTTACGCCCGTTACGATGATGTAAATTACGCCGGAGAAGAAGAGAGACGCACAGGAGATTGACCTAATATTTACAATACACATTTGAAAAGTTAAAATGAAATATGTAAAATGTACCTTGTGAAATTACGGTAAAACTTTTTTTCTAAATTCCGTTTAAAATTCTTATCATTCGCTCAGAACGCCCCCCCACTCACCAGGACAGTGCCTGATTTCTCTCCAGCGTCTGCCGTGTAGAGAACTCGGTCATGTATCCACCGTATCCCACATTGAACGCTACAAAACTTATTCAATACCGTAGATGAAGAAAAACTCCCAAGCAGATGCTCAAAAGAAGCCCGAAACTGAGAAAAGGAGCTCGAAATAAAAAAATCTCAATATTATTTATCTTGGCTTTATATGTCTGACAAGGAGATGGTCTGACCTCGGCATCGCCGATCCGAATGATGCATATACCATTCGAAAGAGCATGAAAAACTGTGTTGGAAAAGTCGTTCAGTTTTTGCTGAGCTCAATGGGATGACAGACGGATCCTGGCGAGGGTTCAAGAAGCGAGCTACCAGCGGGATTAAAATTTTTCATTTTTCTTTTCGACAAATTTCGCACCCATCCCATTGAGCTCAGCAAAAACTGAACGACTTTTCCAACACAGTTTTTCATGCTCTTTCGAATGGTATATGCATCATTCGGATCGGCGATGCCGAGGTCAGACCATCTCCTTGTGAGCTCAAATTTTACCCTGATTTTAAAAACGTGCAGGCAGAATACATTTATGGCTCACCAGCCAGCGCAATGCCCAGTATCGCGCAGGCCGCAAAGTAGAGTATCCGATGGAGGAAGAGGAAGGTGAGATAGTACAGCACGAACATCAAGCACCCGATGGCCATCATCCACTAAAATATTTACAATATTATTTTTTTTAATATCTTTAATTTTAAATTATTTTTTTAATTATCTTTTAAAATATTATTTTTAATTATTTTATTTTTAATTATCTTTCTCGGCGTATGATTAACTGATTTTTACGATTTACGGCGGCTGGTTCAATCGTAAAATTTTTCCGCACCTTGCACTTGACGTAGCTTAGGATACACGGGGCGACGAGCGCTCCCAACACCGACACGATGTTGATCACAGCGAGCCCGTAATAGCCGTCGAATGGGCCTACCCTGAACCACAGATTACGGTAGGAACTCCCGCACGGAAAACACTTTTAACCCAAACATGTTGGCCCGTTCGGTTAGCCTTCAGAACACTGTGGAACACATTATACGGGTAAACAAATTTCAAATATTTATAATTGAAAAAAGCAATGCGTCCAGAATAATAAAGCCTCGTCGGACTGCATTGCTCTCTCGTCATAATAGTAGCACTTTCTTCAACTGTGTTAACGTTCATGGTCCACCCAGCCCCCCCCCATCTCTCGTTTTTCTTATGATTTCGCTGTATCAACTAACCGTGTTGGATCGCGCTTGTTGACCGAATGTAGCGCCGATTCCACGATCCATACCTAGGCGACTTTCCATTATTACTATTAACTTTATTAATAATTAAATATTTTTAAAAATAAAAATCTTGAAAATAAAAGACGTCCAGCGTAGCTGGTCCAGTGAAAGAGATTTTTTATTATTATTTACTTTTAACAAAGAAAACAAACTATTAACTAAAATATGTAAATCAAAGTTTTATGAAACAAAAATACATGCGCATCGTAGCTGGTCCAGTGAAAGAGGTTGGCAAGGCCAGTCATAATGGCACACATGTTCACGTACGTAGCAGTCTTCATGATTGTGAAGGTCGATCGTCTGTAAATTGCAAATGTCGACGAGGAAATTTTTCGGTCAGTCGTTTTTCCTATTTCGTGGGGCAAAATGAAGGGGCGTAAAGAGAGCGCGGACTATGTAGGAATGTAGGAAGCTTACCGACTTTGTTTTTTTCCGCCAATAACAAACCTTTGCCGAAACTGGCAAAGGTTTATTCAAAACTTGCTCGCAAGAACTGTAATACCAAATGAGACGCATATAGTTGAAGATAACATTTCCATTTACCAAGAGAGAGCGAAGCGAGATCAAAAGAGTAAGCGTAAATTTACCCGACGGAACTTTCAACAGCAATAGGGGGACGGCAAAACACTTCATGTAGTAGAAAGGGCCACTTTCCGCACACTCTCTCGCTTGCTGAAGCATTACACCGTAAATGGTGTCATACCTCTCGCAACATTGTGTAATAGATGTAACTCGGCGCATATTTTAATTGCTTTAAACTTTAGTGCAGATACAAACTAAGTGTTGCGAGCACCGTGATCTTTCACAATGAGCAAGGTCACAATAAATACTACATTGTGAGAACTTTTCAGCTGAAGCTCAGTTATGTACAAAACTAGATACGGAACGATCGACTGCCTGCCATTCGAGAACTGTCAAGGGTAAAACGCATAACTTGTTCGAGGTTTCGCACTGATCGAACCAACCCTATCTAGGTAGATAGATCAATCACTTCCTAGTGTAGCGCCCTAAGAAGAACGGTATAATTACTCGACAATACTTACGTTCAGAAGATATAAAAATATAAAAAAGTTCCAAAAGCAAAATATTGTGGAATAAACGGATCCGTCAGTTTTTTTCGTTCCAAAATGAGTCTAATTCTCTCAACTTTGCACACTCTCTCACCATATATTCGGTATGCCGACGGATCTTTTTAATCCACTATAAGAACAAACAAACTTAGACAAATAGTCGCTCGATTTTAAGGCTGACGATCAAGGAAGAGTACTAAGTGCCGAATACGCTTTGGCGCTTTCGCTGTCTAGAATGACCCCCTTGTCTGGAATAATCCGTAATTTATTCAAACTGTCCTGCAGAAGAGATCGGAGGATGGTAGTGGAGGGAACTTGTGTAGAGAATCGGACAGGGGAGGGTCACTCAATGAATGCACCAGGGGAGACGATAATAGTGGAGGGGGATGATAAATATATACGATGGTGTGCCGGGCATGGAGATATTGCTGACCAATGAGTCAAGACGAAGTCATCGATCTGTGGAACTAATGTGAGTTAATGAAAACTTTTTAACGTATTTCAATAACTTGAATCAATACACGTTTTGCAGAAAGAAGTGCTCGCAGAAATGCCCATTCGACAAATGTGTGTATTCAAATGAAGAATGCGAGTTCGTGGTAAAGCATTTATACAACATGGTAGACATTGTATGATCAAGATGTAGTGGGATGTACCTACGCTTGGAACCAGCAAATACAATATCAAAGAGATGAAGCACACATAATCACCAGTAGCGCACATGGACTGATTGTCAGAAATGCAATAACCGTCATGTTATGAGAAGTCGAAATGCAAGGAAAATGCGACGAAGCGATTACTCAAGATCTTCTACGCCATCCTTTAGCAAAGTAACCTGTGTCGAGGTTTCCTGAATCGCTGTCTTTTCAAGGCTTCGTTCCGAAAGCTTGATGTAACGAGAAGAGTAGATTACACCGATTGTGCCCAACATCTGAAGAAACCATATAAGAGCTACAAATAATATAACCATGACTATTACGATAATATGTGAAAACCTAAAGAATTTCATCAAATAGGTAGAAGAGATGTAAACTGAGCTACCATGAAGCCAGCCAGACTCGCAACGAACGCATAGATGGTGAGCGATGGCGATGCATAGAAGAAGACGGCCGCGGCCAGTCCCTATCAAATATCCTTTGACGTGTCCATTGTTCGCCATTCACCCTTTTTATGATACCTGCGAATTCTCAGGTAAAATAACTGAGACGTGATACCTAAAAACGTAAGCCCATAGGTCATTCTCTCGGAAGACTCACGTGATAGAGCCGGCCAGCTGCGATGCTCTCATTACGTTGATTAGGAAGGAGCAACGAGCTAATGACGGTTCTGAAATAATGATCTCAAAATGCCGCATTTCGCTGAGGCTTGAGAATACCGCTTTCGAGAATAAACAGCATATTGTAGTACTCTTTTCATGAAATTCTGCGATAAGGCAAGCTGTAACCTAATGGAATAATTCGCAGCATCCGCCATTCCGCACAGGAATCCGAGCACGACGCAAGAGGCGAGTCTGAATTTGCAGTTTGGTGAGTTGCTAGATCTAAATCATAGAACGGCCGTGGCTCATTGTCAGTGTAAGAAAATATTACCGCGTTTCATAAATCTGATCAGTATAACAGTCTGTATAAATGCAGTTCTTATCCAAAATGTAGTTTTAATTTTTTTTACAATTTTTATTAAAGGAGCCGGCCCACGAATACCGTAGGATTTGAATTCCCGCGCTACTCTGATATATATATATATATATATATATATATATATATATATATATATATATATATATATATATATATATATATATATATATATATATATAGTAGAGAAAAGTGAAAGATATAATCGTTCCGGTCGTAGCGCCGATTCCGGTACCTTTCAAACTCATCTTATCAAATTCTAATATGTACTATGCGAAGCTCTAGTAAATACTGATCTCAAAGAGCTACCCATCTTCCTGATATCTTGTCTTGGAATGGAATGGTATTGTATTGCTTCAAAGCGTTAAAAAATCGCTAAACACCGTAGCGGCGGAATCATGAATTATACGTTCCGAATTTCCAGAATATATATATATATATATATATATATATATATATATATATATATATATATATATATATATATATATATATATATATATATATATATATATATATATATATATATATATATATATATATGCCCATCTTTTCCGATCGTTCTTTTTACTGAAATGATCAGAACAATGTAAAATATCATTTTGTCAATAAATCAGAGCTGTATTATCTCTTCTCAGTCGGCTAATATATCCGATTCTGTGAAAAGCGCGTTGCTCTTTGCACCTTCACTACTCCGCGGAGAGTGAATCAAATCGCATAAAACTCGGAATACCCGATCAGGATGATTAGAACTACTGAATGACGTAAAGAGCCAATATGGTCAGAAACTCGTGGTCCGGCTCCTTCAAAATACTTACCCCGGTTGTAACAGCAGTGCCGGTTCGTCGTTCTCCACTACGGTACTCCACTTTGGAATCGTGGCGAGCGTTACACCGAATACTAACTGAAAAGGACTAACCGAATACTAACTAAAAGACAGAAAGAATAATTGATTGATTGATTGATTGATTGGCAGATACAGCGTTCTAAATGTTAAGCGAACGAGACAAAATGTTCAGGACAAGATGTCTTTTCCGTGCGAGGGTTCCTACCTAGATCAGTGCTATTTTTCGCCCTCTCGTTCACTTAACATTTGAAATGTTGTCAGAACATTGTGCAGATGAAAAAGCTGAGAGGAAGAAAAAAAGCGTACGAAATGAACGACAAAGTTGATGCAGGTAAGTGGGTACATCGTGAAATCCTCCGTACGCTTGGACATGACGATCGTTAGGAGGGACACTGGAATTTAATTTTTCTAAAGAAAACATAAAAATTAAACAAGCTTGAGATTAATGAAAAAACGCTAACTTGTAACACTGCCCGCAGACACAGACATGCCAAAGTACGCGGGAAGCAGAGGAATATCGGCGAGGCTCTGAGATTTACTGATCAGTGGATCTCGACAGTGTAATATTCGCGTTGCAGAGGCATAGATTGTGTTTCACGGTGTATCTAGTAGATACTATTTATCTACTACAATAGTTTTGGGTATACAAAATAGGTGGCACCGTAATTTGCTGTTTTTTCCTTATTTTAAACTTTATTGTTTTTCTAAACATTAAAATTAAAATATCAAATAATTAGACAATATCCGTGATGTTGGTAAAATAGGTAGCACCGTGATTAGCTTTTTTTTCTAATTCTGAGTTTAATTATTCTAATGTTTAGTTTTTTTATTTTAATATTTCGCTTACGCTGGTCAGGTGCAGGGCCGTGGGTAGGACTGACATCCAGAAGGAGAAGAAGAGACCGACGTAGAGGTAGAAGGGGAGCAGGACGAGGACCCGCGGAGACGAGAGCACGGAGACCATCGAGACTGCAATGTCTATGTTCTAAATATTATTTTTTGTTTATATAAATAATTATCATGCGGCAAGCCGAACATGGAAACCACATTGTTCTGACGACAGTGCAAATGTTAAGCGAACGAGACGCCGAAAAGTAACCTTGATTACTGAGAAAATTCTCGGAAAACATTTTAACACAAACCGGTTGGTTCGCTAACTTGGCATTGAGAACATTGTGATGAAACGTAATTGAATGTAAGCAGCCGCGCGATTAATCCCCCTCGGCGACCGGTCACCGACTTTCAAACAGCTATGAATAACTCTCGAATAAAAAGTGCTATGAATTTCAAATTTTGCAGAGAGCTAGCTCAGTATGAATTACACGGCTCCTGCAAATTTCATTTTGATATCTTCAGAAATAATTGAACTACATGTCTCTGTTTGAAAGTCGGTGACCTACTTTTGGGGGAGATTAATCGCACGGCAGATAGTTCCTTCAAGCTTTTTCCCAATAGCGACCCACTTACTTTTGATAACTCTCCAGTAGATTATTTGGAGTAATACTGACGACCATTTCACCATGCTATAAACCAGCGTAACACGCATACACAGAAAGAATTCACCAAAAAATTACCGCAAATTGAACCTAGTGAATATATTCCCCAGCCCGCTCGGGAATGCAAAAGGTAAGCAAGCTCTTACGCAATTCCTTGGCCACATTGACGTTCTTCTTGGTGGCGGCAGCGATGCTGTCTTCAACGTTGTGGGATGGCAGAAGGCAGAAGATGAGCAGCGCGAATACCGAGATGACGGCGAAGGCGGTGAAGAAGTACCTTGAAGCAATTATAATATTGTAAGGTGAATTTATATTAAACCCAGATAAAACAACTTTTGACATTTGAAACAAAATAATGCTGAAGGGACTGTATGCGTATTATAGACTTACCGTATCTCCAGATCGCCGTACTCCTTGAGCTTGTGATGCTGCGACTCGTTGATGAATACTGTAACCACGATGTAGATGATGCCCGAGCAGAAGAGGCTCGTACACGATATGGACCTGCATTGCTTACACTGAGCGAAATTACCCCAGCTTACGCCTTATGGGATAATTTCAAACACTCTTTTACCCCAAATGGCTAGTGTACCGTCAAGCGAGTAAACATGAGCCCAAGTTTGTAACAATTGTAACATTTGGCATAACTTTCTTCAATGTGGTGCTAGAGAGTTCTGGTTGGACTTTTTGGAATTGTCTTGACGAGATCTATCTACATCCTAATTTTTGAGATCATGGGATTCCGAGAAATTTGCATACGGAAAACTCAATTGTTACAATTGTTACAAACATTTTGAAACAAAATTTCAAAGTCTTCAGATCGGCACCAAATTTTAAAGGCAGGAAGAGCTCGATGAAAGGATTATGATGCCAAAGTTAAAACTCTCTAGGATAACTCTGAAAAAAGTTGTGGTCGCACAAATGTCACCATTTGTTACAATTGTTACAAACATGGGCCCATGTTCGCTCGCTTGACGGTAATTTCAAAATTACCCCAGCCAGTCGGTGTAAAATTTACGCCATAAGGCGTAAAGCTGGGGTAATTTCGCTCAGTGTAGCCTTGGTTGAGGTATCTAGGAAGAGCTCCGTCAGGTATCGTTACACGTATTGTTATATAGATACGACGAGAAACGGGAAAAGGACGAAGAAGGAACATGTTTACTGACGGGCAGTAACGCTACTTTCTGAATTTCCCCACTTGGAAAAAAGTAGAATGAAAAAGAAGCTACCAGGAAACTGCCTGATTCCGCTCTAGCGATTGCCGGGTTGAAATCTCCGTCATGTACCCGCCGCAGCCAATGTTAAAAGCTAAATGCATTGCTCAGGCACAGCTAAACGTGATCACGGTATTTTCACTGAGATAGTAGTAGTTTTTTTTTAAGTTTAGACATTTTCGGGTGCTAAATAATGACAAAAAAAATTATTGACAACAAAAATAGTGAAGGCAACTGTCACAATGTTCTAAATGTTAAGCGAACGAGTCAAAATGCTTAGGATACGTTGTTTTCCGTGCGAGAGTTCCTACCGAAATCAGGGTTATTTTTCGGGGGCATCTCGTTCGCTTAACATTTTGACTGCGTTGTCAGAACACTGTGCTGTCTCACCAGCCAGCGCTGCTCCCATGGCAGAGCAGGCGAGGAAATAGAACGCGCGATGAAGCGCGAAGAACGTTGCGTAGTAGACGAGGAAGACAGAACAGCCGACCGCCATGAGCCACTGAAAGCTGTCCATGCAACTATCTAAATTCACGCGTTTCGTTTTCGGCCAAAATTGAGAATTATTTTGTGTCACTCTGTGGTGTATATATGAGACCGCATCAAATTTATCCATCAATGATGAAATGCCATATGTTGATTAGAAAAGGCGGCCAATTCTCGCAGACCTTGCACTTGACAAACTGCAGCAGAGTCGGAGTTAGCAGGGTGGCCAGCATCGATGCGACGTTGATGACAGACAGCCCGTAGTAGCCATCGAAGGCACCGATTCTGCAGAGGATACGAATCGCTTTTTGTACTTTGCTGGTTATCAACTGGCTATGTTTGAGACGCAGGAGACGAGAGCAATGTTTGCACAGCTTTTCCTAACATAAGTAACGGCTAAATTTCATATAGTTTCAGTTTAGATGCCGAATTCAGGAGACTGAGAGCAATCCAATGATGTCAAAAAGCATAGGCTAAAAGTGGACGGTGGGGGCCTTCAAAGCTATCAAGTTTTCAAACTCATGGCTTCACAGGATTGGAGTCTACGCTGCTATTGGGAATACTGTAAGGAATATCAGAGAAATTTGCCCGGCCAACCTCTCTGGTTCTCGTTTGTGGACCGAGTACAGTACAGATTGCAGGATCCACGCCTGAAAGTTATAAACTAGAGATGTGCTGACTGGCCAGTTCCATGATTATGTTTTATGCATCATTATTAACGGCGACGCGCTTCGTCGCCAAAAGTAATGAAACATATTGGCCAAAATGACCAGTTTGCACAACTCTATTATAATCCTCGTTATGCTTACGCTATGCGTATTCATTCGGGTCTTTTTAGATGCAATAGGTTCATTGCTTGTAAAAAAATAAGAAAAAAATTGTTCAAATTGAATATTTTTAGTTGCCTACATGCGCATCGTAGCTCGTCCACAGCAAGAGGTTTCCTACTCCAGCGAGAACAGCACACATCGACCCGTAGCGGGATGAGGTCATCCTGAGATGCAGACGTTAGGATTATTATTGGAGGAAGACGAACGTTGAGAGAGCTGCGGAATTCTTTCCGCTAATCACCGTAAAACTTCAGCCGGTGCCGGCTTTTAGCCTAAGCTGGCATTTTGCCAAGAGAGTTTCACTGTATTATTTAGCGGAGTGCGCTGCAAAGATTTCTCAACGTTCCTTTTCCTCCAATAATACTGATCGAGACTATTTATCAATGCCAACACACATACTTAAGAAATGAGCCCTCAGATCGAAGCTCTATAATATTAGCGGATCAATTCCATTTTAAAGGGACAAGGAAGCCAAAAAAGATTGCCTTTCATATGAAAGTTTATCGCCTAAATAATGCAAAAACCAAAAGAGGAGCGCACAAAAATGCATACTTCGCGAGAAACGCTAAGAATCATTTCCTAGCCAAGGCGCAATCTTACTGCGTTCAGCGCGTAGTAACAAAGCAAATAAATAGCATTGAGGTACTCCCGGAACAGATAAATATTTCTCGCTCCAGAATTTTCTAAAAATATTTCTCAAACGCTATTACATTTATTATCGTCTAAGAAGCCTACTTTACAAGTAGAAACATATTCGGTCTCAAAAGCTTTCTACTGAAAGTAGCGGAAATACGAGACTGAAATGCGAAGCAGATTCGGTATGAGACTAACGTGAATTCAACGACAATCTAACAAAAAAGCTGGCAGGCACTGCATTGATAGCAGACGGCCTTCATTTCTACCACCACCCCCCAGAGATAAGAACGAAAGCCTCTAGATTAGAACGGGAACAGAGTTCAAGTGACCTCCTATCGCAATAGATATCATTCTGAGTGCCGTTAAGACTCTGAGAAATGCCTCGATAAAGCATGCTGGCGAAAAACCTTCAAACATTTTTGTCTAGAAACAATCTGTAATGAAATGCATCGCTACCTACGACTTTATGCAATTAATTAGCAAAATGTGTAAATGGAATGTTAGAGGCACTCAAAGTACGCCCAAGTTCCGCTAAAGTGGAGAACGTTTAAGGGGGTTGGAGGGGGGTTGAGAAGTGTTTGGGGTTACCACGACCAAAAAGAGTGGCAGAGTGCCCATAATTGCGCACAAAGCATAGGCACAAACTCTGCCGATGTAGGCATACAAAAGTCATCGTGCGGTCTACTCGTCAACTGTACGCCGGTTGCCATCTAGGTCAAATATAATTTTCCGATCAAATATAGTGGAATATTTTGAGTCGATCAAATATAGTGGAATATTTTGTGTCGATCAAATATAGTGGAATATTTTGTGTCGAACAAATATAGCGGAATATTTTGTTCCGATCAAATATATAGTTTACTTACCGCAAGTGTAGCGTGCTCTGGCAACCCACAAACGCTAAATAAATGTTTGCTCAAACTGTTTCTGTGAACTATCTAGTGTCGTATAGAACGCATAAACTACACAACAGAAAAAGAAAAAAAGGGGTATTTTAAAAGTTTAAAAGCAGAAAACAAGATGCTTCCGAGAAAACCAAGCGGAAAAGACGGGGTTTTGGCTAGCCAAAGTCAGGCGCTGCTCGCCGAATGATAAGCTGTGTTTTGACGCAAATACGCTCTGTTTGAGCACGCTGTGAAAGAGAACAAGAATCTGTTTCTTGTGATTCTTGTGATTTAGGTCGCCTAATGTATGGTGCCTAGCAATTAGAGCTCGATCCAGAAATGACTAGACACATACACTTGAGCAAACATCTAACCGCACAGAAACCGGTCGTGACAAACTACTCAATAGGCAGGGTTTCGATAGTCACTCCAAGTTATAAAGTCAGAACATAACGTTCGCGTAAGAATAAGCAAACTAGAGTAATAACAGCGCAGCTGAACGGGGTAAATAAAGCATAAATATGAAATATCTGCCGATAGACTAACCCGGAACTGTCTTCCCTATCCGTAGACGATCTCTCAGTAGCTTATCAGTCTCCTATCTCTAGCCTCAGGCTCGAAGCTTAGTTGTTCTCCGATCTGTTATTCTGTTGTGCAGGAACTATTAGAACGTCAAAGAGCGAACCTCGAGGGCATTGAAAGCTCTAACATTATCTAAACCTAAGAAAGCTGCAAATTCAAACACGGAAAAGAAAGATACGTTCTTCCAACACAAACTTTAAGACTTCGATTTGCCTAATTAGAGCTATCGAATAGCTTTCTCACAACCCATTTAACCTCCCCCTCCCCCCTCCCTCCCATCCCGCTCATTCCTCCCTCCATGCAGCGTCTCGGTCAGCTGTCTTCCCTTCGCGGTCTTCCGCCACCCGAGGTTGTTGGAAAATCCATTCAGTTTCAGTTCAGCTTTACACTTTTATCAGGAGTATCAGTGGATTGGGGTCCAAAGGAGGGGTATTCCATTGATCCGTTGATTAAACAAAACTTAGGTTAACAATTTTTCGTAGAACTTATATTTAGCGCTATGGGGAAATTATAGAGCTTGTTGCATCAGTGTGATAAAGAAGAAATAATTTCGAGGAAATTTATTATTTAGAGAGCAATATGCGAATTTCAGGCGGTAGAACAAGATCGCTTTCGGATGATCAAGAACAAGCTGTACAAGGGAGTGTCGTTCGAAAGCGTCATCGAACAGTACGTCAAAGCTAAATATCGGGCGAAAAAGACTCCACAGATCACAAAAACAGCCCTTTTCAATCCATATCTAATACTGAGCGAAGACGCTTTTTCTGCCAGACTTATCTCACCCAGTTCAGCCGAAACTCCCCATCTTTCCGTTATTCCAATTAGACCTCCTGAATCGCAACCATGTCCAGAAAAAAAACCTCACTCCTTTCACTCCGGACACGATAGGTCCGCCTGTGCGGCGAGGAAAGGAATAAAGCCGAGGGGCGAAAAAAACCGCCGATTTTTTTCGTCTCCCATTGCAACATCACTCTTTGCCGAGGCAGGGTCGTCTTTTTTCAGGTTTTTTTAATCGTATCCACTTTCATTCCGCTCATTCATTCCTCTCTCGGTTTTATTCCGGGCAGCTCTCTGAAGAGAGTGGTCATTCCGGACCGAAAGTGGACACGGATCGGTACCGATTCAGGAGGTCTAATTCCAATGCATGCGGAAATTCGGGATATATATTATTGACGAAAAAGTTCCGTCCGTAAACTCATTCCTACTTTGTCTGGACTCTCTTCATACCGCTTCGCTCTCTCGTGGGAAGTAGGAATGAGACGACGGACAGAACTATTTTCTCAATAATAACATATTATTGGAGGAAAAGGAACGTTGAGAAATCTTTGCAGCGCACTATGCAGTGAAACTATCTTGGCAAAATGCCAGCTTAGGCTAAAAGCCGGCTCGGGCTGAAGTTTTACGGTGGTTAGCGGAAAGAATTGTGCAGCTCTCTCAACGTTCGTTTTCCTCCAATAATAACGAATATACTATATATCTATTTAATACAAGGGGAGAACGAGAACAGGCAACACGAACATACAGAAAAATACGTATAAAGGATTGAATGTATTGGGAGTAATGTAAAGCTCGGAATACAAAAATGTATAAGCACGCATACATAGGGCCCCTCCCAATACATTCATTGTACTCTGTGGTATACATTTATGTTGTAAGGGTCTCTTTTAGCGCTTTCAATGTATTGTACATATTTTTCTGAGTGAATGGCGACACATATGTTTTGCCATTCGCGTTGTGTGACGACACGAATCGGTGCATGAATGAAAGAGAAAAAAATTAAAGAGACGAACGGACAGAGAGGAAAATGAAGGAAATACGCAAAGCTGCGGCAGCATGACTCGCGTGCCCTAGTCATCTACCACTTCTGCCGATGCTGAATAGCAGAATACGCGATGTGCGCAAATGTCTTGAGGTGTCCGCATATGTGATTGTTCTATGAATCTTGCTCAGAGGTAATTTTGCCGGGAGGAAAAAAATCATTGTGATCGGATTGAGGAGCAGATAGCGGACCTCTGGTGTGCAAGTATCGTTCAATATGCGTTAGCGTTTCCACATAGTGTCCTCCTGGCAAGCGATAAAATAAATGAAGAACGAAAAAAGTAAACAAAGCAGCCCGATTGCAGCTACGACAGTGCGACCTCGTTCGCCCCTTCGCTCAGACTGACCCTCCGTCCGTTCTTCGCCTACTTCATCTTTCACATCTACATCCTGTACATCTCCTGTCTCGCGGTCTACAAACACATCTACGAGAAGACCTCTGTCGGGAAGTACGCCGCCCGTGCCTTTGCGAAGACGGAGAGCATTGTAAGCATCTTCCTTATATATTGTTGACGAGTTCCTCTCTATGGTGAGAGAAGAAGTATTTACCGATAGTAGCCAGTAGTCCTGTGCAGATTCGGCGAATGCTGCTGGACCAACCTGGAGAGTCGCCGGTCGCTCCGACCAAGACACCTACTGCCGTAAGAAAGCTGAAAGAACTTTCATCAAAGTAACATCCAAAACGTGGTATGAGACACATAGTTCTATAAGTAGAGCTATGTATGGTTGAAAAAAGAGAGTGCAGACAAAGTAGGAATGAGGTTTACTGACGGAACGTTTTCGTCAATACTGTTTACTGTTGACCACTGCAGTTCTCACCGATGCCAGAGCTGATTGTCAAGCGCAAGGAAAGCATTGACACGAACAACAGCAACAACAACAACAGCAGCAACAACAACAGCAACAACAACGCCACGAGCCCCGAGAACTTCCCGATTGGTTAGCAACAGCTATGATGTCATGGTATAACATACAGTGGTTTTGTCTGGAGCTCGCAAAATGAGCGATCGCGTGATAATGATCGATCACGGTCGTGCCTCTCATTTCGTTCGTGGACACCCCGTGGTCATGATGAAATTAATCGTGAGAGGTAGATAACAGAGGAAGCGATCATCTATATAACTATCATCATGATTCATTCATCGCTCGCGATTACATGATAGTAGGCCATATGGCCAGCTCTAGTTTTTGTCTGTGGTTATCAAGTTTTTTTTTCTTCACGATAAAAGGAAAGGCATACTTTTCCTGTTTATCTTTCAAAGTTACATTTTTCCTTACAAAGCCGGTGCTTTCTAAGGTTCTAGGTACACTAATTTCATGCCCTTCAAAATACAAATGTCTCTGATTCAGACGCTGATCTGAAGAAGGCGTCGGCGTCGAAGAAGCTCTTTACGAATGCTGATAAGACGATCACGAAGGAGAACGCCCCAACTGAGGCAGAGGTACGTTAACGTCTGCATCGTGGAAAGTACCTTAGAATCTTAGAAATCATGGATTCTTAAATTTTTACTGTTCACAATGTACTCCGATAACCGACGGTCCGACTCGCATCATCGATAACAAATCGCGCTTTCAGAGTGCGCAGCAGGAAAGAAAGCTTATCTCCGATGGGCCCAATGGGGAGCCCCATGCTTCTCCGTACCAGGTAACATAAGTAGGATCCGATAGTATGTGCAACTTATCGAGCCATTGGAACGCTTATCGAGCCGTTTATGTTTTTAGAGGAGTGAGTTAGTTAGCTACAGAATGTCGACACTCCATTCAATGAGAAACTCCTGTGTAGTCACTTGAGGCAATCCTTTATTTACTGAGAACTCCCATGCTGTATTTTGCAAAGATCATTTTGATGGTCATATGACTTCTACCAAGTTCTACCATTATCTAAACCCAAGAAAGATGCGAGTTCAAACACGGAAAAGAAAAATACGATCCTGCAACACCAGTTTTGAGACTTCGATTTCGGCTTCGGTTTAATCATCTTTATCGGGACTAACATCGGATTGAGCTAAAAAGGAGGGGAAGCTTGATATAGAGAGGTCTAGGGAATGGAGAGGTCTAGGACTTCAAATCTTCTTCAAAATAACTCACTTAGTCCGAGGTGCCAAGATATCTTGAGTAATCCTCTTGATTCTCGCTTGGCGCGTACATCTTCCGCGCGCCAAGTCTTCAGGGAGAAGGACTCATTCTTCTTTCCGGGATTGTACATGTTGGGAGGCTCTTGATTGAGAGACGACGGAGAGAGCCGACCACTCTCGACGGGGACAGAGAGAATGAATCATTCTCATTCTCTCTGACTTCGATTTACCTAATCAAATCTATCGAATAGCTTTCTCATAACCCATTTAACTTCCCCCTCCACATTCGCTCCCATCCCGCTCATTCCTCCCTCCATGCAGCGTCTCGGCCAGCTTTCTTCCCTTCGCGGTCTCCCGCCACCCGAGGTTAGAGTGTAGGAAAAGCCATTGATTAAAGAAAACTTAAGCTAAAAGTTGGGCGTAAGGCTTATATTTAACGCTATGGGGAAATTATAGAGCTTGTTGCATCAGTGTGATAAAGAAGAAATAATTTCGAATAAATTTGTTATTTAGAGAGCAATATGCGAATTTCAGGCGGAAGAACAAGATCGCTTTCGGATGATCAAGAACAAGCTGTACAAGGGAGTGTCGTTCGAAAGCATCATGGACCAGTACGTCAAAAGTAAATATCGGGCGAAAAAGACTCCCCAGATCACAAAAACAGCCCCTTTTAAATCCATGTCTAATACTGAGCGAAGAAATCCATATCTAATACTGAGAAGAATTTTTCTGCTAATAGTCTAATAGCGAATTGACCAGTATTTTTGAATTTTCTCAAGCATAGCTAAACCAATCAACACCAAATTTTCAGAACTTGTTGAAATGATAGTGGCGAGCTTAAGTTTTTAAATTCATAATTTTCCGTTCACTGGTTCGCCTACAGGATAGGATCCTATGCGCGAAAACAGCTATTCGCTATTATGACGCTTGGAATGCTGTGACCCAGTTGAACCGAAACTCCTCATTCTTTCATTATTCCAATGCATGCAGAAAATCGAGATTATGAGCATCTATGGAATGTTGACAGATGCGAATATAGTCGCAAGTGTTTTTTCGGATGCGGACATTTGAGCGCAAATGCACCAATGTTCTAAATGTTAAGCGAACGAGTCAAAATGTTGAGGATACAGTGTTTTCCGTGCGAGAGCTCCTACCGAAAGCGGGCGTGTTTTTCGGCATCTCGTTCGCTTAACATTTGCACTGTTGTCGGAACATTGTGATGCACTTGCGCACATTCCCATACGTGGAATAAACCGATCCGTCAGTTTCTTCCGTTCTAAAATGAATCTAATTCTCTCACTTTTGCACACACTCTCGCCTTATATGAGGAATAATTCTCCTACGGATATTTTTAGTTTACCTTAACAGTCGGCATTGTTCACCCTTTGCAGTCGCTCATTGCTACGTAACAAAAGCCCGATTTTAAGGAGGACCATTCGTTACCGTAATCATAATTGTTGAGCACAGATGTGTGCGATTTCTCTATGGCCCCTGTCACACGAACACAATACTTACAACAAATCTTATTCCATGAAGCAATTACAACGTGTAATAACGCGAATTGTGAACTACTCTACAATGAAAGAGTTCAAAGGCACTCAAACCATCAACCACTCCAAGAACAGACAACCAACCGAACTAAGAAAATGGGCATTCCTTGTTTGATAACTGCCACTTGATAACCGATCACATGAGAACCGTCGGATGAGAATGATTCCCATGAGAACTGGACGGATGAGAACCGCACGTTTGAGAACTGCACGTATGAGAACCAATCGCATGAGAACCAAAAGCTAGTAAACTTGACGCATACAAAGTCAAATCTGGCCAGTGATTTTGAAATTTCCAAATTTCACATTGGAGTGCATAAGTACAAGTATGTGTGCTTTATTTCTTTTTTATCTGGTACGGTAGTCTACTGTGTTTGCTCAATCAACGGTGATCTAGATGGACAAAGTTGGGCAACAGCGAGGGTTTTGCTTGTGGTAGTGAGGTTCTTCGCTTGTAGCAAATATTCGCTGAAGTTGAACGCAAATATAATAACTGAAAAGTTTTAGACACGGTAAGTCTCCCGAATAAAAAGGGAAAAGGAAGAGGTAATTACATCTTTACCTTACCTTGTGCTCATAAGAATACCATATACATTTACATGTTTTCCTGTAGGACGACGACGAAGAGATAGAGAGAGACAGCCGACGTCCGCAGTGGAAAAAGAGAGAAATGATGCTGCTAATCTACTCTACTAACCTACTTTTCCTATTATTGGTTCTGATACGTGCAGTTCTCAAACGTGCGGTTCTCATCCGTCCAGTTCTCATGGGTGCGGTTATCAACCGATAAGTTATTAAGCGAAAGTTCTGAAAAAGGGCTGAAATTTTTAGTCTACCTTAACAGTCGGCATTGCTCACTCTTTGCAGTCGCTCATTGCTACGTATCAAAAGCCCGATTTTAAGGAGGACCATTCGTTACCGTAATCATAATTGTTGAGAACAGATGTGTGCGATTTCTCTATGGCCCCTGTCAGGCGAACACAATACTTACAACAAATCTTATTCCATGAAGCAATTACAACCTTGATCAGCATGCGGCATGACCATACCACACCATCCCTTGGCATGACCCATGACACTGATAAAACTATCCTATCCTATCCTATTACAACGTGTAATAACGCGAATTGTGAACTACTCTACAATGAAATAGTTCAACAGCACTCAAACCATCAACCACTCCAAGAACAGACAGCCAACCGAACTAAGAAAATACAACAATTAACCAATTAACTGCGTGGAATCAAACATGATACTCAGCCGAGTGAACCGTCGGATACCGTACTCGCACCACGACAAGTATCAGTTTGCGATAGTTACAGTATGCCATACGAATATAGGAATGCCCGCTCCTTACACTTCCTCTTCCTCCGCCAAGTGACGTCCGCGTCACGACAATCTTCCACATTCCCTTCTTGACTGTTCCATCGAACATCACTGCATCCTTCTCCAATCATACTACGCTCATCTTTGGGTATTCTTGCACGGAAGACTTTATCTAAAGCCTGCAACTTCGCACCTCCCACATCAAATACTCTCTCATACCGGAGCAAGCAATAAAATAAATGAAGAACAAACAAAGTAAAGCAGCTCGATTGCAGCTACAACAGTGCGACCTCGTTCGCCCCTTCGCTCAGACTGACCCTCCGTCCGTTCTTCGCCTACTTCATCTTTCACATCTACATCCTCTACATCTGCTGTCTGGCGGTCTACAAACACATCTACGAGAAGACCTCTGTCGGGAAGAAAGCCGCCCGTGCCTTTGCGAAGATGGAGAGCTTTGTAAGTTTAATATATCTTCCTTATATATTGTTGACGAGTTCCTCTCTATGGCGAGAGAAGAAGTACCGATAGTAGCCAGTAGTCCAATGCAGATTCGGCGAATGCTGCTGGGCGAACCTGGAGAGTCGCCGGTCGCTCCGGCCAAGACACCTACTGCCGTAAGAAAGCTGAAAGAACTTTCATCAAAGTAACATCCAAAACGTGGCATGCTTAGTAGGAATGGCAGAATGCTAGAGAAAAGCGCACATATAGCGCACTATGGTTCACAGCATAAGGAAACCCCGAATGGAACAATGCATGTATTTCATCAAAATAGCATCCAAAACGTGTTACATATGTAGAGGTAAGGTTGGAAAAAAGTTCCGTCAGTTTAGATCATCCCTAGGGCGAGAGAGCGAAGTGGCGTGAAGAGAGTGCAGACAAAGTAGGAATGAGGTTCACTGACGGAACGTTTTCGTCAATACTGTTTACTGTTGACCATTGCAGTTCTCACCGATGCCTGAACTGATTGTCAAGCGCAAGGAAGGTTTTGACACGAACAACAACGCGACAACCCCCGAGAACTTCCCGATTGGTTAGCAACAGCTATGACATCAAGATATAACATACAGCGGTTTTGTAGGTGGTTATCAAAGGTTTTTTCTTCACGATAAAAGGAAAAGCATACTTTTCCTGTTTATCAGTCAAATTTTGCATTTTTCCTTACGAAACCTATGCGTTCTAAGGTTCTAGACTAATTTCATGCCCTTCAAAATACAAACGTCTCTGATTCAGACGCTGATCAGAAGAAGGCGTCGGCGTCGAAGAAGCTCTTTACGAATGCAGATAAGACGATAACGAAGGAGAACGCCTCAAATGAGGTAGAGGTATGTTAAAGGAGGACCATTCGGTACAGTAATCATAATAACTGAGGCTAATTTGCAGAGGGGAGGGCACATAAGAAAATCTAATCGAATGCGTCAGGATGCCGTCAGGAATTTGAATAGATTATGGTTGTTCCGAATGGAGGTCCTTTGCCGTCTGCATCGTGGAAGCTTCTGTGTAGATGACGACAAGTCACTTGGCTATTCTTTATTTACGGAGAACTCTGTATTTCGCAAAAAATCATTTCTGATGGTCATATGACTCAGAGGGCAATAGCACTGAAAGTGGCCAAAAATGCATGAGTAAATATCCAGCCCTAATATGTATAACGGAATAAACCTATCCGTCGGTTTCTTTCGTTCGTTCCAAAATAAGTCTAATTCTCTCACTTTTGCACACTTTCTCGCCTTATATTCGGAATGATTTTCCGACGGATCTTTTTAATCCACTATACTATTAGAAGAAAAGTTTTACTTATTTATTGCTTCGAAATAATAAGGAAAGACAGCGTTTTATAGACTACGCTAATACTGAAAATCTACAATTAATGCTAAACGGTGCGTAGCTGTTTCGCCTCCTTCTGCCAGACAGCTATACACCTCCCAAAGGGCGGAGGCTCCTCAGTGGAAACCCCTTGGGAGTAAGGTCTAAGAACTATTGGTTCGCTTCAGGTTGAAGGGCATGCAACCGACAAGGGAGTAAAGGCTGATGAACCCAAGGCGAAGTCTGACACGAAGACCGATAGTGAAGCTCCGAATGCTGAAGGAGAGAAGAAGGAAGAGATACAGGGGGACAACGTGCGTCTAAATACTAACAATAAATTAGCATTCAAAGGATTACGTAATGTGTATATTTTGAAAAAGCGTACAAACTTTGTTATACGGTGGTCATGTTATATGGTGACCTTTGCTATGTGGTGGTCACATATGCATATGAAGAAGCTATGTATATGAAGAAGAAGCTGCGACTTGGAGGATGGGAAAGTTGGAAATGCCTTTTTTTCAGAATGATCGCGCGACCTCGACCGAGGAGAAGGGCAAGGCATCTACCGTTGTGAAAATCGATACGGCTACGGTGAGCAAATGATTTGTATTACAAAAAGCTCCGCAACGTGTTCGCAAGTAATACGCGCAAATTTACGAATGAGCTTATTTCAGAAAGATGAAAAGGAGAAGGAGAAGCCAGCTAAGGATAAGGTAGTTTAATTAAAGAAAGACTACATCTTATTATTATTACTTAAAGAAAGATCTTATTATTACAAGACTTAAAGAAAGACTACATCATATTATTATTATTTAATTTATGTACATTTTCAAAATAAACATATTTATGGACGACGAGGCATGAAGAAAACTTAAAACAAAACAATGTTGAACAAAAAAAATTAATATGTGAAAATTTTTGGTGAAAATATCTGCGCTTTCTTCAGAGGGAGGTGAAGAATGAGGGCAAGAGCAAGACCACCACTACGGGAAAGGTAATATTCAGATATTTATAGGGGCATGGAAGTGATTATTTTCAAGCGAAGCCTATATGAAAGATTTTCTCAACATTAGCATAAAAACAAAAGAAAAAATAATAATAAAAATCCCATATCGTAGAACGTCGTAGAACGAAATTTCAAAAAATCATTTCTCGAATAATATTAATTTTTATGTTTTTTTTTTCTTTTGAGTTTATGCTAATTTCGACAAAATCTTTCATATAAGCTTCACTTGAAAATGCACAGAGAAAACTACTATATAACTACGGAGGAGACGCTTCAAGTAGCATAAATTACTAATTTTTCCCATGAAATAGTATAACAACTAAAAGCAGGCGGAGCCCAAGAAAGCCGAAGCGAAGAAGAAGGAGAAGGCCAAGCAAACGCCCAAGAAGACTTCCGAAAAGGCGGCCAAGGCTAAGAAGTATGGTACACGGCTTGTTAGCCAAACTCCCTATCCAAATCAAGAGAGTAGTCTAATCATTATACGAAATGTCCACGGTAGTCAGAACTTCGCATACGATTTGGAATTTAAGGAAATAGGAAATGTCGTTTGAGGCATTCTTTTACATCGGGCGGGAAAAGAGAGCTTGAACTGTACTTGCGACCATAAAAAATTTTAAAAAAACCACAGAAGAATTACGCTTTTATCACGAGCCTACCTTAACCTTAATTCGATCAAAATATCGAACGCTTTCGCGCTCGAAATTTTAATTTAGGTCTCCCGAAAGCAAGAATACCGAGGAGAAGAAAAAGAAGAAAAAGTAAGATGGGAGAAGATTGGGAAGCGACCCACGTTCCTCTCTACATATCTTCCTCAATAAACGAGGCTCTCTAACTGAGTGCAACTAAAAAAGCACACTTCATAACATAATTCGAAATACATATTGCCCTGTCCTATCATCAGCTTTTTTTTATTTCATGAGCTATGAACTCTTTGCGCCGTTTCCGAAAACATCATCAGGTCCTCGATTCTCCTGTGCCCTTTCCAGAGCTGCTTCGTAGAGTGTCTTTCCTTTCTTCCGTGGAAGAATTTGTCGAATTCCGAACGGGCGCATGTGGTAGATTAAGTACTCCATGACGTACCTTTAACAATGTTTTTCTTCCATTTTCCTAAAAAAATAATTTGAAGTATGGAAAATAACTTATTTAAAACCACCGCCTACATACATGCTGGAAGGATACACGTAGTGAAAGCTCACAGCGTAGTCTGAGCAACAGTTTAAACCCTGAAATAGTACCAAATAATTTTAAAAAACGCGGAAAAAAGACCGGTTCCAGCGGGTAGTAGTTGTAGTTTTTGAGGAAAAAGCTGTGCTCGTTGGGATCGGGGGTAAGAACGTCTACTGGGGCGACGTGTAGAAATCTGCATTCTGCAAAATTTCACCAGCCCGCTAGGGCATTGTTTCCTAGCACACGAGCACTGCGAAATTTTCCTTAAAATCAGCCTGTCCCTAATCTTGTTAGGTAAATAATTCCTTTGCCGGCTCGGGGATTTTCACGGTGCAAGCGCGTATTAGGGATAATTTCGGTCTGTGTGCTAAAAATGCTCCGAGTGCGAGGTGTTATTCTGATCAGTGAGAAGCCAACATTGCTTACCGATTAGTGTTCTCTTTTGACGCTTTTTCTCGGCTATGTTTCAGACCTCTATAAATACCGGGATAGATATGCCTACACAGCATGTACACTGAAAAAGGCGCCAAAAAGAGAACCGTATTACCGATGCTGTCCCGACTTATCCCTCGAATCACCGGCCAACACACCCACGTTCTCCAGGCAGCGGGCCATCTCGACGTCCTCGTCCCCGCCGTCTGACTGTCGAAGGAGAGCTCCATTCGGAACCGTAATCTATTTAAATTTAAAAAGAAATTCCAGAATTTGTCTCCATTAACGATACCGAATGGTCCTCCATTACGGGGTGGGCATCATTCAGATATTGCTGACAACGTGATGTGCCGTTTCTGGCGTTTACCTCTCCCGTCGCAAATAGTAGTGATTAGAACAGCACAATAGTGCCCACTGGCTACGGTCTAGTTTCATCACTTCATCATCATCATAAATAAGTAAATGAAACACCTGTGAGCACTTGTCCGCGTTGGGCAACGCATCCTCGACGAACCTACACAATGAACAACGTATAGGTATAGTTGAATAAACCGATCCGTCAGTTTCTTCCGTTCCAAAATGAGTCTACTCCTCTCACTTTTGCACACTCTCTCGCCTTATAATCGGAATGATTTTCCGACGGATCTTTTTAATCCACTCTACACTGAACAACGTCGCTCACCAGTATATCAGGCAACCCTCCTTCAGTTATAACAGCTAAGCCATAGGAGTCATTACTCACCGAAGTAAAAGAGCGCACTGAGAAATCAGCACAGAAGACGGCAGTTCTCACAGAGTTCCCACATTTTAAGCTTTTGCTTACATCTTACGAATCGATAAATTCGTAGAGCTTCTCACATTTGGAGTGCCTTCCTCGATAGCACGTAGCCCGCTCCTCCACTGTGGTAGTTCTTCTTCGCGAATGCTCGAAGTTTATTGCCAAAATGGAGGGGCTCGTCTGCGAACTTTGGACATCACTCCTAGTCTTTTATTTATCTCGAGGAATTAGCACGCGGATGTATATATGGCTAGGATTTTCAAGTGAAGCTTATATGAAGCTGATTTTCAAGTGAAGCTTATATGAAAGATTTTGTCGTAATTAGCATAAAGCCAAAAGGAAAAATAATAAAAATTACTAGTATTCGAGAAATGATTTTTTGAAATTTCGCCCAACGACGACGCTACTGCGTTTAGCGAAAGGAATTAAGCCAAAAGCGACATTCTTCTCAACGACGGAAGCCCACAATGTTCTGACAGCAGCGTAAATGTTAAGCGAACGAGATGCCGAAAATTAACCCTGATTTCGGAAGAAACTCTCGCACGGAAAACATTTCTCCCGAACATTTCGGCTCGTTCCTAACGTTTAGAACATTGTGAGCCCGGAACGAAAAAAATAAAACATGCGATTTTTGAGTTTTTTCTTCGATTTTTTATTGTCACTATGAAAAATCGAAGAAAAAACTTCGATTTTTCATAGTGACAATAAAAAACATTGTCGCTATGAAAAACCTCACCTTAGAAGAATTTTCATCGAATTTTAAAACTTTTGGTTAGAGGCTGCTCCCTCCTTTTAAAAAACTTACTCGGAGAGTGTGCCATGAGCATGAACCGCAGGTTCTCCATTACAACGTACGTATCGTCGTCCGCCTTGAGAAACCAGTCGTAGTCGTTCTAAAGTTTAAAAAGATTACGATAATATTTCTTTATATTCCTAAGTCATAGTCGTTGTGAACTGTTAAAAGATTATGCTATCAATATTTTCTTTAATATTCCCAGGTAAACAATCTGACCAAGCGATTTTCATAAAGCCACGTGAAGGCATGCTTCGGCGTCTTCGGCCAGAGGTAGTCTCGGTCCTCTGTGACGTTGAGATCGATCGACGGGAGGCTTTCGTCGTTCGCTGATGACATGAAGATGTAGCCGTTGCACCTCAACATGATCGCTACTCCTGGATGGACTTTGTTATGCGAATAAAGACAGCAAACGGAATAATTATCGATTTTTATTTCACTATATTTACCGCTGCGCCCACGTCGCTTTGACGTGCCTCGCCCTCTCCTCGTGACTCTCTTCTGCGGTGAGAATGCAGCAGAAGACGCGGACTTTCCTCGCGATCTCTCGAGCCAAGCTATCGTCTTCTGAACTGTGAACTATCCTATTTTTTCACTTTCTACCCATACGTCATATGTAGAGTAAACATACCGTCAAGCGAGCGAACATGGGCCCCAGTTTGTAACAATTGTAACAAATGGTGACATTTGTGCGACCACAACCTTTTTCAAAGTTGTCCTAGAGACTTTTAACTTTGGCATCATAATCCTTTCATCGAGCTCTACCAGCTTGCAAATTTGGTGCCGCTCTGAAGACTTTGAAATTTTGTTTCAAAATATTTGTAACAATTGTAACAATTGAGTTTTCCGTATGCAAATTTCTTGGAATCCCACGATCTCAAAATTTCGCATATAGATAGATCTCGTCAAGACGATTCCAAAAAAGTCCAACTAGAACTCTCTAGCACCATATTAAAGTAATATTAAACTAAGCACCATATTAAAGTATGAAAGTTATGCCCAATGTTATATGCAATTGTTACAAACTTGCGCTCATGTTTACACGCTTGACGGTATCTTCACGGTCACCTTCAAAACGGACGCTCCTATTGTTGAGGGGTAACTGATTGTGAGAAACTTTATCCATAAGCTTTATACTCTGGAATTAATCATCTCTAAACCCGCAGGACTCGTGTTGGCAAAGTCGCGAGAGATTTGCGTTTCTACTTGTGAAAAAACGGGGTGCAGAATGAAGAGACGTAGAGATAAAATGGATGGAAATGAAACATTCTCTTCCGATTTTGCTAACACTTCTCAGGACTATGGTAATTAGTGCTCACCTGCTGACTGGCTCGAGATGACATACTGTAAGGAATGTGTATTTTGTAACGTATGATCTGATAATGCTGTAAGATAAAGACTTTCTAACTATTTATGACTATGTATAATCATGTATCTAACTTGTAACTATGCGTATTTGTATTTAACCCACACTTCATGAGGTGACAATGGCGTACTGGAAGACTTGCTATTGGGATTTTGAAGAATTAAAGTAGCGATTATTCCACCTAAAACATTTCCGGTCTTGTAGCTAAAGTATATGGAAGGTGATCTTACCTGCAAGGCCTAAAGACATGTAACATAGTGGCGATTGTCGTTGAGAACTCATTGCTTTGAAAATTTGCCGTAAAAAATTGCCGTTTTGTTCTAAATGCTCACTAGACATTTGTCTTTATTTAATTATTTCCTTGTACACTGAATACAGGACTGAAGGAAGAGGTTGAGCGTATGGAAAAGTATTCGTTATCTAGACGTGCCCTAAATAGTCGCGAGCTCGATCGAGAGTGTCAATAGCCTAAAAAGATATGAATGGAGAGCGAAGCGAGATTCGCAATACTGGACGACAATGTGTAGCAATCGCGGATACGACAAATGTAGGGGAGGTTGCGTCCACTTGCATTCCAACGTATCCTTATTATTCAGTGCAAAAAACTGAAGAGAATACAAATCGCAAAACTGTAAGAAGAAAAAATAGAACGGGAATATTTCAAATTTGAAGGAAATTAAACATTCTGGAGCACTGCACCTTTTTGAAATTCATATAACGCATTGGCTGAGAGAATCGAGAAAGCGGTGTCGCTAGGAATTTTATTTTTAAAAACGGTCAGGAAAGGGTCTGTCCGATGCAGTTCACGCTGATTCTCATAGCATTTTTGTTAGTGGCGTAAAATTTTTTGACAAGGAAATCGGCCAAAAACCGGTCATGCTATTTTTCTACAATCAGATGAAAAAATCATAGCTCCCGTCAAAGTGCTCCTAGGAAGACATTCCTAAATATAAAACGGTCGTCTTGAACACCTCTTTCTAATTAACTTATCGCATTAGCACAAATGTTGGATATCAAGCTTGAAAACACCATAAATCTAGATTTACGTTTTCGAATTCTTTTATTTTTCGCGGAAAGGACCGAAAAATCGTCGAGTGCCAGTTGATTTCTCAACGGAATCGAATTCTACACTTCATTTTTACCCCTAGAGACATGCTTCCCGATCAATTCAGGACTGCTCAGCCCTTTCAAAAAAAGCCTTGAAAGTTCGAACTTTGTCAAAGTTCGTAACATGGAGTATCCATTCAGAGTGAAATTCAAATCAAATTCGATTAGTGCCAGTTAATATCTATGCGGATTCGAGTTCCCCATAACATTTTAATCTAGAAAAGTTCTATTTCGACACTTCCCATGTCTATCATAATGGCCAGTATTCGCCTCCGGGACATTTCTCCCCACTTTACACCGACAGTCCACCATTTGCAATCAATCCCGAAACATGCCAGTTCATATCTTTATGGATTCGAGTTCCTCTTAAAATTTCGTTCAAGAAAAATGTTATTTCGACACTTTTGCTCGTGCCCAGGTCTGCTATAATCAATCTTTAGATTTGAGATCATTGTTTTCGTACCTACAATGCCTCCGTTATTCTCCATTTGCGATGTTTATCTTTTCAGTGCCAGATGATGTTTCAACGGATTTGAGTTTATAATAAAATTTTGGTTCTGAAAAATATGATCCAAAGTTTGATTGAAGAAAGAAAAGCAATTCATGCCGGCTGTCGAATGTGTAAATTAGGTGGGAAAAACTGCTCCAGTACACAGATATTGCAAAAACGGTTTATGCCGCAAATAGATACACATACTCATCGTAATCTCACAATCAAGCAACCCGATAGCAGAGAAGAATGACCCTGTTTGGCCAACAATCAACAGGTCAAACAAGGCAAGATATACCGGTACGTCTACTAGCTATAAAGTATAATATTAACAGTTCCAGGGCGAGATATGCTCCAAAGCTTGGCCGAATCAGCGAAAACTAGAAAAAGCTTTTTGAAGTGGCTTATCGACAAGATGGGGAAGGTATTAACATTTTAATATGCTATTTCAGAGGCACTTTTGCTCTCAGAGTTGCTATTGTGCATCGGTTTCACTTCTTTGTAAGTGCGTAGGTCGGAGACAAATAAAGAGGAAAAGGGGTTAGGTCTGTGAAGAGGCAGTGCTCGGCTTGCGGGAAGAAGTGGACGGTTGCTTCGTCGTGTTGCCGAAAACATCGTCCACGCCGCGATTTTCCTGCGCCCGTTCCATGGCGGCATCAAAAAGTGATTTCTCCTTCGTATACGGTAGAATGTGCGTGATGCCGAAGGGCCGCATGTGGTAGATGAGGTACTCCATCACGTACCTGAATGTATGGCAAATTTAAATATATATTTTTTAATAATAGGTATTTATTTTTATCTATCTTCTACAAGTTCTTTGCATTGTATAGAAAGCTTACATATTGCGAGGTTTGACATTATATATGGCACACTCAAATATACTTTATCTTTTTGTTTTTATTAAATTTATTTTTATTTTTTTAGAAACCTTTGTATTATTTTCTAGAAAGCTTACATATTGCGAGGATTTACGTAGTGAAAGGCGATGGCGTAGTCTGAGCAGCAGGTCAGACCCTGAATCGAGTTTTTTCCCCGAATATATCAAAGTTATTCTATGTTCGATGTTTGCAGACTTACAATTGACATTATGTGTGCTCGCATTATATTTTTGAACGAGCGATCGTCGTAAAGTTTACGGCAGTTTGCTGTTTTAAAAGTATAATGGAATAAACCGATCCATCAGTTTCTTACGTTCCAAAATGAGTCTAATTCTCTCACTTTCGCAAACTCTCTCGCATTATATTCAGAATTTTCCGTCGGATTTTTTAATCCAGTATAACCATACCGTGTCCATCGGATAGTAATTATAAGAGTGGAGCCAGAAGTTGGGATCCTTGGGTCCGGGCGTCAACAAGTCGATGGGAGCGACCGCGAGGAAGCTGCAATTTCCTTTTTTAAAATTAAAATTCGACTTGAGAAGGTTCTTTTCAAATATAGATAATGTAGAGTACATATGCAAGGTGCGCATACATATTTACTCTACACTATCTATATTTACTCTATATTATCTAAACTCTACATAATCTTTACGGGATCGCGCAATGTTCCTTGCAATCAGACATTCCGATTCTGAGATCACCGCTTTTCGAGCATTCTCTCTACCTCTTTCGCTTACGCGCAATCTGCGCATATTTGAAATACAATATGTTTCATTGCAATTTATTGGTTACGAAGCGCGTAGCTACCCGAAATTGTATGCAAAGCATAATCGTTAACAGATTCGTCGACATATGTACGTCAGTTATTTGCTCCCCCTATTGTTTTGTTTTTTTTCTATCTGAAGCTGCATAAAATCTATTTATCTATCTCTAGAGCATGTGATTCGTGTCTTTTTGCCCCAATATGTTTCGCTGCTTTCGGTGACGAGACGCGTCGCGGTAATGATGTACGAAACGTATACATCGAAAAGACACGAATCACATGCTATATCTGTCTGACCGGTGCTGTCCCAGCTTGTCCCTCGAGTCGCCGGCCACGACGCCCACGTTCTCCAGGCACTTGCCTATCTGCACGTCTTCGTCGCCGTCGTGCTCCTGATATAATAATTTATGGGCTATTTTTTTTTAAAAATAAAAATAAATAAAAAAATACTTTAGGTAAATATTTAATCTCATATTATATACATCTTTCACAATATAATTCGTACCGGCGAGCACTTGTCCTTGTTCGGAAGAGCGTCCTCGACGAACCTGCCATGGACAGCTATTTAAAAAAAATGAAATATGTCTCGAAACTGGAATAAACAGGAGAAGAGATCTCCTTAAAGGGACATGGAAGCCAAAAAAGATTGCCTTTCATATGAAAGTTTATCGCCTAAATAGTACAAAAACCAAAGCCAGAGCGCACAAAAATGTGTACTTCGAGAGATATCAAATTTTTAATTTCCTAGCCAAGGAGCAGTCTTACGGCGTTTAGCGCATAGGAACAAGGTAAACGGCATCGAGGTATTCCCGGAAAAAAAATAAATATTTCTCGCCGTAGAAATTTTTAAAAAATTTTTCAAACACTATTGTCTTTATTAGCGTCTCAGAAACATATTCTAGAAGTTTGGCCATGTTCGGTTTCGCAAAACTTCTCGCTTCCATGTTCCTTTAAGGTTTCCTCGTATATTCTATTTTATACGCTTAACCCTGCAGCGGTAGAGAATTTATGAACATCTCACATTTTGAGGGCTTTCCTGGACAGAACGTAGCCGGCTCCTCCACTGTGGTAGCCCTTCTTCGTGAATGGCCGGAATTTGTCGCCAAAGTGCACCGGCTCATCTGCCAGCTTATGCATAGCGAAGCGGAAAGCAAATTCATTCCCAGTACCAGAAACTAGGCATAATGACTAATTTACGCGCTTTAGAAAGGAATAGTACGTCTCCGTTTTGTTTCATTACAATTCCTCGTTGCCACAATTTCTATTGAGAAAGGATTCTCTCCTGTTTTTCCCTTTGTTCATTTTTTGCTGTAGTACAAAAAAAAGTTTCTAACCCGGAGAGTGGGCCATGAGCATGAACCGCAAGTTCTCCATTACAACGTACGTATCGTCGTCCGCCTTGAGAAACCAGTCGTAGTCGTTCTAAAGTTTAAAAAGAATACGATATGAATATTCGTTCTGAACGTTCACAAAATTATATATACAAAATTCCCTTTCTAGATGTAAGTAGATTCTTCGTTGCTTTGTGATTGTTGTCCAACAACATGCAAATGCACGCTTTCTGGTGGAAAATTCGTTCATCTCACACTCGGGAGACGCAAATGTCAACAGAGAACGTCTATAAAAACGAAAGCCCTTTTTCGCATGTTTGATGTAGCTATAGATGCTTCCCCACGCAGAGAACGACCAGCGAAAATAGATGAAGAAAATGTTCCGTCTGTTCTTTCGCTCGTACTTGTGGCGAAGCGCTGTCAAGAGAATTGGAAAATAGCTAACCCGATCAATCGATTGCTTCCTATTGTTGACGAAAACATAGGAATAATGCCCATACCTTGCTACCTCGTTGAGAGTCAATCTTGGCCAAAAATGATTTACTGACCACATGGTTCTTGTACAGCCACGTGAACGCGCCCTTCGTCTTGGCCCAGAGGTAGTCCCTGCCCTCGGAGACGTTCAGGTTGACCGAGGGCAGGGACCGATCCTCGACCGACGACATGAACACGTAGTTGTTGCATCTGAACACGGGGCTTGCGATTTGAGGTGCCGCCATAGATTGTGGCATCGTCGACGTCATCTTCTGAGCTGATCCGTTTTAACGTTTCAAAAGAACGAGTTGTCATGATTTCCTTCTTAGCATTTCTTTTACTTCTCCTTCAAAGGCGTTTGCTGTTTTTGAGATGTAATTGATTACAACGCAAGCTTTGCACGCCTCGCGCAATAAGCCCAACCCCGTATTTAGCAAAAACCCCGATAAATCCTAGGATCAAACCCGGGATCGATCCTGGGATTGAGCTTTACATTGTAAGCAATACACTGAGCGAAATTACCCCAGCTTTACGCCTTATGGGGTAAATTTTACACCGACTGGCTGGGGTAAATTTGAAATTACACCAGCCATCTGAGGTAATTTCAAATTTACCCCAGCCAGTCGGTGTAAACTTTACCCCATAAGGCGTAAAGCTGGGGTAATTTCGCTCAGTGTATGACTGATCCGCGGACTGATCCTGGGATTGATCCAAGGATCAATCGGGGAGTTTGCTACACTGAGCGAAAATATACCAACTATTTGGTATACAAATATACCATGAAACCCATCATGCATATTTAATACCAACATGTTGGTATACAAATATACCAACGGCACCCCCCCTTCTCGCCTCTCGCTCGCGAAAATATACCAACGACAGATCAACGAAAATATACCAATGCTGTCCTTCCCGGCCGGCCCTCCCCATCAAGCAGTCCCTTTGCCTTCCCTTCCTTCCTCCTTTCTTGCACTGCATTCACAACAACTTTCCTTTTTCTTGCATTTCAATAGTCGGAAACCGCATATGAAATAGAACAAGATCGGCGAGCTAAAAGGAGGCCACTAGCCACCATACGTGAATTCAATTTCGAATTGTAACCACACAAGCTTATTTTACATAATTGAATAGAGGACAAAATGGATAAACTGCTAACAAGATGAAATGAGTTGGTAGTTTCTTATTTTCGTGGATGCGATCCGGCATTATTCGAATAATACATGTTCGAGAATAATCCGTCGTTGTTCATTGTCAAAACACTTCGAGCAGTCGAAAGACCGATAGATATAAAACGAAACAATATCGAGTAGGTAGAAACCATTCCGAATCTGCAGAAAAACTTTAATAGCGCCTAAAAAGAAGAAAAAACTTACAGCGTACTGCATATTCTCCAAATAATTCGGCTCTTTATATTTAAATCGTAATCGCGAC
>LS871218.1:71025-88012 GCA_900490955.1 Micoletzkya japonica | reverse complement strand
TTCCTCGTGAGAGTCCCTCACTCACACTGCTTCCAAAATAGACCAGTGCAGACGCCACGAAAATATACCAACCTGTTGGTATATTTCCGTTCGCTTCCAAATAAGACCAACCAGTTGGTATATATTTTGCGGCGAAGCAAACATATACCTTGCATATTTATCTGCTCAGTATATACTAGGTATATTTTCGCTCAGTGTGCCACGGCAGGATAAATATCAATGGTAAAATTTGTTGACAAAATTAATAAAATTGATTTTTTTTAAATTCGCAATTACCTCTGTGCCCATGTCGCCTTGACATGTTTCGCCTTCGTCTCATGGTTCATCTTCCCTGTCAGAATCCAGCAAAACACGCGAACTTTTCCGGCGATTTCCCGCGCCAGACTATCGTCTTCTGAAAAGCGGAGAAAATCGTCGGAAACGAGAAATCTCAATTCTTGATGATCGCGATTTTGATTGTTATGCTGATCGTTTCTACTGATAAATCTTATCCCGTTAATATCTATCTGCGGCAAGATGCTTCAATTAACTTTATATTTAAAAGTTCTGCGGTTAGCAGAGCGAAATGCCGTGCTTTTTTGTGCATTACAAGACCGGACACATAATGGATGGGCAAGATCAGATACATAATGTGCAGCTGTGGCGATGAAAGGGATGACTACTGACAGATAGATAGACGGGCTGATAAACAAACAGACATACAGACAGACGGGCATACAGACAAACAGACAGACAGGCATCCAATGAAACGCTATCCAGAGATTGTGCCAGACATAGCGAACAAATACCGGCCCGTGTTGTTTGCGTGACCTTTAACCCGAAAGATGAGAAGAGTACGCGTCTGTGAAATGAAACATGGCGCACATTTGTTTTTCTTGCGCCTTTCCCGGCCTTGCTTGACGCTTCCATAAAGACCCGGGCATCCATATAGATCATGAACATTGAAGAAAAAAGCATCAGAAAGGGAGCCTAACGGAGAATTTCTTGCCAGACCGAGAAGAGAAGAATGAAAAAAAAAGTTGTTTTATTGCTTCCTTTCCCAACTTAAAATTGTAGCCTGCAGAAACGTAAGAAACAAAGCGTTGCTCACCTTCAATGTGACCTGTTTCATTGTCGTGGATGGTTATGGGTGTGAAGTTGCCGCCCGAGGGCTGAAAGGTAGGGTTTGAAAGTCAAACGCGATGTGCATATTCACCAGCAGACTAATCATTCCTTCATGATTTTCATTACACTCTTCAAGCTCTCGCATGAGGCGATGGGAAGCTTTGCTTTCAACTATTATTGGAGGAAAACGAACGTTGAGAGAGCTGCACAGTTCTTTCCGCTAACCACGGCAAAACTTCAGCCGGAGCCGGCTTTTAGCCTAAGCTGGCATTTTGCCAAGAGAGTTTCACTGTATTTAGCGGAGTGCGCTGCAAATATTCCTCAACGTGCCTTTTCCTCCAATAATATATATAGTATACTAAAGGGGTGCATTAAGATCTGCGGGACAGCCGCAGTAAAAAAAATTTGTAAAAAATACAATTAGGACATAAATAATCTTTGAGTAGAAAACTAATCCTACCTCTTGACCCCATCTAGAGAACCGGCCTTGTGTGCTGCAAGTATTTATTATTCGTGTGTGCTGCAAGTACATCCATATGTTTTTTTTTATTGTAGAAAAGCATTTTTTCATATTTTTTCGATATCTTTTCCCTACTTCATTCCATTTCATTATTAACTTATCATGTTCATCAAGTCAAAGCAAAATGTCATAGAAAAGCTTACTCTCCATACGATAAGAAGGATAGATCGTAAAGTGTGTTCTTCGGTTGTTGCAGCACGAGGGTTACCAGAATTCCACCTGTAAGATGCGCCCATATTATCATTTTCCCTTCCCCTCCTCTTTTCTCGCGCAAACAACACTCTTTGAAGATTAAGCGATCTACTTCAGCTAGGAATGTTAATCTTTAATTTAATAGAAATTTTTATTTTATTTTAACCGGTTCAGGTGCGCGCCATATTTTTTTAGTATTCTAAAAGATAACATCATAAGTTGACATACCGACTAATCCGATACAGACGTAGAAAATTGGCGATAACCTTTGCGAACTCATGGCTCTGAAAGGAACGTTAAAAATAATAATCAAATTCTAACAGAAGTTTTGTAAAGCACATTGACCTCGTTGATCTATCAGAGAGACAATTTTTGGGTAAACAGGGAAAGATTGAAATGTTTTCACATGAGTTGTCGGGGAGCATCACTCTAAACATCGAGGCTACGAGCATGTACTATAAATGGTCAACTGATAACAGGGTCCCGACTAATGCTGAACTTTCCCCGTAGATCAACAAATTTTAGTCGCAAACCCAGAACCCCCCCCCCCTCCGAGTGGATACTTTGAAGCTTATGAGCATTGTAATCTGGGCACGCCTAATATGTGCCTGATGTGGAGAGGTCGGCAGAGAGCCGGAAGAGGGAATCCATGAAAAAAATTAACATCGACAACACTCGAGCAAGCGGAATGCGGATGATTTTTTTCTAATTTAAAAACAGCAGAGATGCACATTTGAAGAGCCTGATGCAGCTGTAATTGCATAATGAGCAAGCTATGACTTCTTTGCGTGAAAATAGATTCAAAGAGTGAACGTGAGTCAATATTCGCAACAAAAGGAGGGTCAAACTACGCTGGATAAGATATATTTAACGAAACCGATACATCACTAGATAGACTGCTGGGGCGTAAGAGTGTGGGCAAAAATGAGAAACTTAGACGCGTTTTGTAGTCCAAGTCACGGGCGCACCGGGTTATTCCACTATATGAGCTTGAATCGCTACACGCGTCGCTATTGATGGAGTGGTTCTATTGAAAGCATCGATACTGATTCGCGTAGCGAGGTGCTGACGCGAGCTGAATAGATAGGCAGTGATTCACGAATATGGACAACGCATTAGGGTACTCTTTTTGACGCTTTTCCACGGTTACCTTTCGGTGTTTATGCTCTGTAGGCATGCTCCGGTATTTATACAAGTGTGAAACATGACCGGGCAAAAGCGTCAAAAAGAGAACCCTACAACGCATACATGGTGGGGACTTTGCCATTGCAAGAAGAATAGCTACATCATAGAGATGCGCAATGTTTACATTTTTAAGGGCATGTCTGCGTTAAATCAATTAAAACGAATAATTTTAAAATTTAAATTTTAATATTTACGAACACAATCCGACATATAGTCTGGAAAATCGGAACGTATAATTCGTGATTCCTCCGCTACGGCGTTTAGCGATTTTTTCACGCTTTGAAACGATGACATTCCGATCCAAGACAAATATCAGGAACATGGATAGCTCTTTGAGATCAGTATTTCCTGGAGCTTCGAATAGTGCACATTAAAATTTGATAATATCGGTTTGAAAGGTACCGCAATCGGCGCTACAGCCGGAACGATTATATCCTCCATTTTTCTCTACTATAGGTATGTACAGCTAAATTTCGAGGGGCCTCGAAAGTAGCCCGCCCAGCCTGGGCTTGACTAGATAGGCAGATAGTAGTGGCTGGGGAGCGGGGGGGGGGTGTCCATGGCAATGGACATCGTGCATAAGTGATGCATAGATAACATGGAGAAACTCTCCAACTAGGATTTTGCTTACATAATTACGTATAGCCAATATAAGACCCACTGAGATAAAAAGACAGGATGGCATCCCGACCCAAAAGCAAATGTCGGGCATCCACGGTGGAATCCCGATATTTTGCTTCGCGTCGGGATGCCATCATGTCTTTTTTATCTCAGCGGCTGGAGAAAATGCTCCTCCACTGGAAGGCATTCCTATAAACGATCATAGAGTGAAGCAGTATGAAGAGGGTGTGGGCGAAGCATTGAGGAATGAAGCGACTGACGGAACTTTTTCCTCAATTAAATTTCGGGGAAAAAAACGAAGTTGTTAAATGGGCTAAGCCAAGGACAATTCGGGGTGGGTGATGAATTATTTTAATTAATTTTAATTGAGAGTGTGATTTTAATTCTTAATCGTAAATTTGACCTAGCGGTTGAGCCAAACAGGAGGCGCTAATAAGCAGAAGAGGATAAAACGACCGCCGAATGGAAACAAGCTCGAATGAAGAGAGAAGGAGTGGAATTTAGAGGGGCAGGATAGTTTGCTAGACTTGGCGAAACATTCACTTCATCAAATCGGTTCTTTCATCAAAACCAATTCTATGCTAAGCATGGTTGATGAAAAGACCGATCCGACGAAACGGTGGTTTACATACATTTTCCTATGAAACATGAGATAATTATTGCCATTGACGGCACCGGTAATCCTCATGTTTCAGATGATTAGGGGACGGGCTTTGTGAAGTCATGTACTTTGAGGGCGTAGACAAGAGGCCAGACCTTATCTTCATAGATAGAAGATAAAGCCTGACACCAACATCGATGTATCGCACAGCATTCCGCACGGTGAAGAATGTGTCTAATAGAGAAATGGTCACTATTTTTTTTAATTTTCTCAAGAGTAGCTAAACCAATCAACACCAAATTTTCAGAACTTGTTGAATTAATAGTGGCGAGCGCTGGTTCGCCTATAGGATCGGATCTTATGCGCGAAAACCGCTATTCGCTATTATGACGCTTGGAATGCTGTGTTCGCGATGCATCGCCTCTTGTCCTCAAGGCGCAAGACTTCACAAAGCCCCACAAGTTTGAAAAGAATTGCAACGAAATAAATATTCTGATCTGATCAAACTTATATTCTGATCTGGTGGGAAATTTCATTCAGGAATTCGCGAATCAGTCTGGCAACCCTATCTGTTGACTAATAGATACCTACCGAAACATCAGCATCGAACAAAAGTCCTCGGTGGTAGGGCGGGGACGGGGGATACGGTATCGGGCGGCTTTTATGGCATGCCAGCGGCTGGACAAAGAGACACACGGTATATCTACGAGCAGCAGCAAACAAGTTAGCTGGGGGGAGGGATGGATGGGCATACAGAGAAAGACGAACAGTGAGTAGGTGACTAACAGGGTTTAAAGGAATCGGACACGTGTTCCGGGTCAAAGTACGAATGGCAAACAAAGCGTAGTTTCGCAATCAGGCAGTATTATCGAGAGTTCTGGCCGTGAAGTCATTCCTGCTGCGTCTGGACCGTCGTGATAAGGGTTCTGTCGTCGGAAATGTTATAAGAATGGTACAACCGACAGAGCTTTTTTTCTCAACCGCAACTGCAAACGCACTACTAGGTGAAGTTGCATAAAACGCCTAAAAACTTTAATTGAGAAACTTATTTCTGGCCCGAAAGATGTTGCATCTTTCTTCAAGAATCTGCGTCTCAGCTTAGTTGTATGGCAACAATTTTTTTGACAGGGTGAGTTTTAAACGCTTAGCATTTCACCAAAGATGTCAACGCAGTAGATTAAATTTAAAATATACATATATAGTGGAGAAAAAGGAAAGATATAATCGTTCCGGTTGTAGCGTTGATTCCGCTGCCTTTCAAATTGATCTACTCAACTTCTTGTATGTATCATGAGAAAGTCTAGATGTTACTGATCTCAAAAACATATCCATATTCCTGATATCTTTTCTGGAAATAAAATGGCACCTTTTCAAAGCGCGAAAAATTCGCTAAACACCGTAGCGGCGGAATCACGAATTATACGTTCCGATTTTCTAGACTCTATAAAAATTATTCCTACTTTGTCTGAACTCTGGTTTTGTCAAAGGAGTTTTCATATGTAACATTTTTGAACTACTCATCTTATCGATGTAGGTGTCTTCCGAAAAATAAAATAAATATGCCTTACAATTATGGTGGATTAAAAAGATCCGTCGGAAAATCATTCCGAATATAAGGCGAGAGTGTGTGCAATAGTGAGAGAATAAGACTCATTTTGGAACAAAAAAGAAACTGACGGATCGGTTTATTCCACCATAGCTGTGATCATCGCTTTCATTTTAACAGGCCAGCTACTCAAACAACCCCACGCAACACAAGTTATTTAGTGTACGCGTTCAGATATTCGCTTTGAAAGGTTTTTTTAAATTTTCCGTTCTTCTCACCACTCCTTCGTTCATGAATTCGAGTATTTCTAACTAACGAATGTTTTCGCATACATCATCGCGCCTTCCCTTGTGAGAGCATTTTCTCCTCTATTATAAAAGCGAATAAGCGGCTTGATCTTCGATCCTCTTCCTTTTTGCAACAAAGCTGTTCCTCCACTAACGTAAAGACACACACACACACACACACACACACACACACACACACACCCTTGTTCTTCCGCTTTTCTATTGTTCTTCTCCACCAGGCGCCAGTGGCCTTCGGAGCCCCCGTACCGTCAGCTGCCTTCTCTGATTCGAATTCGTGTTTGCCGGTTTCGCTCCATTCACAACCGACGGGGTAGAGGCGCCTAGAACTGAGCGGCAGACAAGAAGACATGTATAGTGGATTAAAAAGATCCGTCGGAAAATCATTCCGAATATAAGGCGAGAGAGTGTGCAAAAGTGAGAGAATTAGACTCATTCTGGAACGGAAGAATTCTTTAAACTGCAGGATCGGTTTACTCCACTATAGCATGTACAGAAGAGCGCTCTGTCGTGCCGCAGCTACGTCTGGCTCCGGCTAGGATGTAACAGAAGGCGAATCAGGTTTGCCTTACCAAAGGTTTCGATTTCGTCATCTTCCTTCGCTGTTTCTTCTTGTGCGCATTTCAACTTTTATTCCCGTCAGTTCTCCTCGGCATCGTTTTCAGCACAGTACCCAGAGGTGGGTCAGGCTTTAATGTTTAAATAAATTACCATAGATAAACTATGGAACTCCTAAAGAACTGTATTCGAGGCCGCGGACTGGTTGGCGGAGGCGACGGAAGAACTCCGCATAGGCCGGAAGAGCTGGAGCAAGGGCCGACTGAAGAGGCTATTATAATATGTGTTCCTTTGATTCCAAAACGAGAGTCTAATTCTCTCTCACTCTCTAGCCCCTCGCTCTCATAGTCGGAATGCTAAACTGACGGATATTTTTTTAATTTCACTATATATATATTGCATAATAGGTTATGCATATTTCAATTAATTTTGTACCTTTTTCAAGTCTTTATTGCCTATTATATCAACAGAATTGCGTGTTCGGTGGCCTATCAAAGGCTCTCGCAAAACGATCAACCGGTATATCGTGAGGAGCACCGTCGCTCCGTCCAGGCATGGATGAACAGCGTACGCCAGCAGGATGTAGTTGGCTTGAAACGGGTCCAGCAGCCCTGCAACTCGATACAGTGGCTTCCACAGATAGGCCATATGATAGATAGAACGCCATGGTGATGCTACCTAGATCACTCCAAGCATTCTGTACTAGAATATATGGGATTCTTGTTGTTAGGAGTAACTAGATAATTTTAAGCAATGTTTATTCAGCCATGGCTTATGCTTGATAAGCCTCTTACCAAATATGGGCAGAATGATGCCGTAGAAGGTGGGAAAGTACACCGAAGCGAACGGAACCAGGTGCTGAAATCAATAAGCTTTTTAGCGTAACTCTAACGAACAGCACAGTAGCAAAATCCTTTCCTAGTCTGCTTCAAAGTTATTGATTTTCAATTCGATTCAACCATCCCTTGCCTGCATCATCAACACTCGCACAAGCAGCTTCTGCTGCCGCTGAAGAGCCGAGCTTCTCGAGTTCTGCCTACAACACGGCATTTCAACCCCGGAACGGAAAGTGTAGTGACCTCCATTTTACTATTTTTTTACTCAGCAACACGAGGAAAGGGTTCCGTCAGTCATAATGTTTCCTAATCATGGCGACGGCTATTTCGATCCTCGCATGCACATTTTGCGTTCCGACGATAATGATTCCGCCTTCCGATGGTTATGTGCACGTTTGGCTGAGGCACTTATGCTAAATAGCGCAAGTCCGATCAAGAATGCGCGGAACGACGAAAATTTGAAAACGAGGACCGACAATAAGCGGCATGAAGGATATGGTCCAGACTAAGTAGGGCTGAGTTTACGAATGGAAACCTTTTCCGGCTAGTAATACCTCATAAAGCGCGCGATAGCAACGAGGCAGTAGACCATAAAGGAGTAGCCGACCGCCATCGTCGCGGAGACCAGTCCCATCGCGAGGAAGGACTGCCATCGAGGCGTGCGGAAGGTGCCCTTGAGCTCAAAATAAAATATTTCTTTTATGTGAATTATATGTTATTTTCATCTTTAATCATGAAGCCCCTGCAAAGCCGCCTGATCTTTTCTAGGAGGAAGCATTTTCGGCCCGCCGACCCCAACCTGGACTCCCATGGGTGATTGTCATCTACTGACTAGAAACGTCTGCTACGGTTCACACGCCTTCCACGTGCGAGAGTAAATACGCCCAAAATCGTGAGACTCGTTATCAGCCCGTCCACAGAGAGATGCGCGCGACGAAGGAGACGAAACGAAAGTGGGAATGAAAATGAAAGTACAGGAAATGAACGTTTTCGAAAGCAAGCTTTTCGTATCGACGCGGATAACGTCTGACGCTGCTGTACGACGGCACACCAGGTATTTAGCCGAATCGCGGACCGTCTTCCGCAGTCGTACTATAGTGGAATACTACTTTATATAATGGAATAAACGGCGATCCATCAGTTTCTTTATTTCCAAAATGAGTCTAATTCTCTTACTTTTGCACACTCTCTCGCTCCATATTCGGAATGATTTTCCGACGGGGATCTTTTTAATCCACTATATCTATTTTTCGCGTTTCTTGTAGTTGATTGTTTTGGCGGATTATGATCATATACGGCGGCTGATCTGCCAATTAGATAAATCAGCATCACCCACCCACCCACCCAGAAAATGCAGTGCAGATAGGAGCTTGCGTTGGCCGGCGTTGGATGGTAGACCGCAGCCGGGAATTGGCCGCTAATGAGCGGATACACAAAGGTCTCGCTCTCCGCATCCGGCGGCAGTAGGTAGTAGACGATCGTGAACCTGCGGTAGAATAAATATATAGATACTGTAATGTACCAGGTAGTTCGCCGTAAATATTTCATAGCCTTTCACGGTATGCAAAAAAATTTTAATTTATCTAGCCAACTGTTTTCTCAGGATCGGCAGAAATGCAATACCATTGCAGGGCAGTTACGAGACAGACGGCGAGAAAGCCTGCGACCCACAGCGTGTGCCGAGCCAGTACTTGGGGCCTGGAAATAGCAAGCCAAAGAGCGCCAAATAACGAGCTGAACTCGTGTGAGCTCGCGTGAAAGGGCTCTATTCGTACTTTGTCTCCTTGCTGTCCTCAACTGTACAATAAAGCGTGCCGTCCGTCAGCTCAGTCCTACTTCGGCAATGGCCTGACGACTGTGCAAGTGCTAAGTGAACGAGATCTTTGAAAAATAGCCCTGGCTTCGGTAGGGAACTCTCGTACGGAAAAATTTTGGCACAAATATTTTTCTCGTTCGCTTTACATTTAGATTTAGAACTGCAGCCTGTCTCTTCTCCCAGCTCCGCTGCCCTCTCATCGTACTTTTTTTTGCTCAACCACAATATTCTGGCAGCAGCGCAAAGGCTAAGCAAACGAGGTGCCAAAATACGCCTGTTTTCTGAAGAAACTGCAGCACGGAAGACATTTTGGCTTGTTCACTTAGCATTAAAATTGCATTGTGCAACCAATAACGTTACGGCGTACTTCTCTTACTTCTTGAGCGCGTAGAGGCGGTAGGCGCAGTGGACGCCGAGGACGGGGAAGTACTGGCCGAAGGCCGAGATGGACAGCGACCTGTTTTTTTAAATGGACAGGATCCGATGCATTATATATAGAAATGTATTATCAAAAAAGTGGATAAAGACTGAATTACAGCGCGACGAACGAGTGCCATGCCCCGTGCACGCCGAACACGAACGAGTCCATGTACATCTCCGCGATCTGACGAACCAGAACAAATATCGGGAAACCACCATTTCATCAAGCCGGTCATTTCATCAATACTAGTTGTATGTAGATCGCCGTAGATGAACTAACCGATTTGATGAAATGGTGGTTTCCCCAAATATCTATCTGATGAAAGTAAAGTAATCACAAAAGGAGACATTTCGGGCTGTTTTCATGGCTTGAGTACTCTTGTGAAGTCATTCAATCTGCTGTGTGAATAACCCTAAAATACTGATGAGGAGAGGGGCTGTATTACTAAAGTGTACCGGATGAGCCAGTTCGAAGAGGACGGTGAAGTACAGGTCGTTGAGGGCGAAGCATAGTAGAAGATATCTGATATTCAAGTAGGATACGATTGAAATGTTCGTGCTTAATTTCTCAAAGCTACTCCTATCGATATATATATATATATATATATATATATATATATATATATATATATATATATATATATATATATATATATATATATATATATATATATATATATATATATATATATATATATATATATATATATATATATATATATATATATATATAGTGGAATAAACCGATCCGTCAGTTTCTTTCTTTCCAAAATGAGTCTAATTCTCTCACTTTTGCACACTCTCTCGCCTTATATTCGGAATGATCTTGCGACGGATCTTTTTAATCCACTATATATATATATATATATATATATAGAACTACTCCTAATTTCAGATTTATGAGTCTTGTATTATTGACGCTAACGTTCCGTCAGTTAACTCATTCCTGCTTTGCCTGGACTCTCTTCATACCGCCCCGCTCTCTCGTAGGAAGTAGGAATGAAGCAACTGACGGAACGTTTTCCTCAACCGTACACGATTCAGACAGTACCTGTACCCCTTCAGATTGGGCTTGTTTTGAATTATGAAGAAGACGAGCGTACAATTCACGATAATTGAAGAGACTGGAACACTCCACTTATCTCACACACTCCACTTATTAGTGCAATATACGTGAAAATTTGTTGATGCTTGAGTACTTACACGTGGGTTCTACCACTTATCGCATTTCATACTCAACTGCGCGATCAACACACACTCGAAACACTTTAAGCTGCAATGGGAAAAGGTATCTTACCCGTTAGAGCGCACATGATTATCGGATGAATCAGCTGAAATGTAATGAACTACTGAAGATCTTAAAAAAAGACTAACGAACCTCTACAGTAGGATTTCGAAACAGTGGCGTGAACATCCCTGCGCGGACTAAAATTGCTACCTGTCATAGAAAAAAAACTAAAATTGTTTGGGAAAAAACAATAATAGGCTGTAGAAGAAGCACAACATAGTTCAGAATATCTATTTGTCGATTGTGAGAACCTATAATTGTTTTGCGTGAGAACCGCAAGCATACCAAAAGCGGAATATTAGGCAACAAATTGAGAACACAGCGGGGAATTGAATCGCTCGCAATGCACATAGTCACAGCTATTAATACATGCAATTAGAAGCTTTGAATGAGGACAGAACAGGAAGTAATTGGCGTCCACTTTACTGAGTGGGAAACAATGTTATCTCGCTTCTTACCCGATCAGCAAAGCTATTTAATTAATCATCTATTTAATTTCAGCATATTCGATCAGCAAGCTATTTAATTAATAATAAAAAAGCAAAGCTATTTAATTAATCGCCAGACCTCCTAAATACTGGTCATGTACTTATCGTTAGGGAAGGTGAGACATCAATGCATTACGTAATCTACCTACTAGCGACCAATAAGCGGAGGAGCTCCCAAAATATGAGAATAATTCGCGGAAATTCTAAGATTCTCAAGGGTCCTTAAGAAAGGTTAAAAGAGCGCGGAGGGGGAATAACAACATAGAACGAAACATCAAACGTTTGAAGAAAGAGGCGATGAGACAATTGTTGCATTGCTTCATCTAAAAGAGGAAAGAGAAAAAGACGATTTTTCAGTGCTAAAAACCAAAGCGTACAATTGAACCCGTTGAATTCCGAAAACAACTTGATTTACGCTAGTAGGTATAGAACAATAAGAGGTCGAGCGCGTTTGGTTAAGTGGTAGCTCCAGGAAAACTAAGGAAAACTAAGACATTCTATATAATCTCTTATTATGGCGCTTGCCAGAAATAAATGACGAGATTGATAGGTTATGGCAGCTACAAACAGGGTAATAGACGTCTGGCAAAAAGGCAGCACGCGACTATTACTGCACAATCTGGCTAAAATATGTATCGTATCATTGGAAAATGACGAACAACGATTATTGAACTTTATCGCTCTTCATAACAGGTAGAAAATAACAACGGAGCTACTTAGCGTAACGTGTCATTTGGCTAGGTATTTGGCGAGGAATTTAGACGGCGATCACAACCAAAGTACAATTGAACCCGTTGAATTCCGAAAACAACTTGATTTACACACATATGTAATCTTGGCAATGCATTATATGGTTCAGGAAATATTCTCCATGTTTCCGTATTTCCGATGACGTCGAAAGGCCGAAGCTGCGCGAAGAGATTGCAGACAAAAGTAGGCACGGTTTTACTGACGAAGCTTTTTCTTCAATAATAGGAAAGATTTTTTTAAAATAAAAATGAAAAAAGACGAAATGCTGCATCCATTTATGCTGCGATATCGTGTGTGAGCGAAAGCCGTTTTGAGACCTAAATTTGTTTTGGATTCTGTGAAAGCTAAAAATAGATATTACCTATAATCCACACTGAGCGAAATTACCCCAGCTTTACGCCTTATGGGGTAAATTTTACACCGACTGGCTGGGGTAAATTTGAAATTATACCAGCCATCTGGGGTAGTTTCAAATTTACCCCAGCCAGTCGGTGTAAAATTTACCCCATAAGGCGTAAAGCTGGGGTAATTTCGCTCAGTGCACTGTTGACTTACAGTAGGGACCTACAATTGATTGATGTAAATGCTCATGAGCACAGTGAGCGTAAAATTTAACCTTTTCAAATAGCAGGCGGGAGACTATGCAAAAAGTCTAGAAGCATTTGGAATCAAATAAACTTCGGATCTTCGGTTCATTTAATTATACTTACGGGCTTCGCGTGTGAATTGGCCGTTACAAACGAACTGTTGGTGAGGATTTTTCGTCGGAGTACTGTAGCTACCAGAGCTTTCCTAGAATACGGCTCTCCACGTTTACGACCGCATTTTAGTTAATCGATACGATCGATATCTCTTGCACTTACTCACCAAAACGAAGCGAAAATCAAGTAGGCATGCATTTTGCAAACGGAACATTTTCGCCGATATTTAAAGGAGGACCATTCAGTACCGTAGCCAGGCTAATTCAGACTTATTTACATAGCCAGAGAGCGAAGGGCATAGAAGAGAAACTAATCGAATCCGTCAGGGTGCCGTCAGGAATTTGAATAAATTACGGGGTTCCGAATGGAGGTCCTTTACCTGTAAATGGAGGTCCTTTACCTGTAAATACCTGTAAATGGTGAAGAGTACGGTAGCGCCGTCTAGCGGAGGGTGCAGCGCGTAAATGAGCAGTACATAGTTGGCCATCGTGAGGTCGATCAATCCTGTGCAAAATAATATTCCCTTTCTCGACACACTAAAGATCGCATCAGTATTTCTGTTAGATACAGCGCGAATGGGTAGCCTTTCACACCACATATTCAGCATTCAACAGGCAGATTAGTAAAATAATCTTGCACTACTCACATCACCATTGAGAGAGACCAGCAAAATCATGAATAATATCATAAATATTATTTATGAACACTGACCGAAAAAGGCGCGAATGATGCCGTAGAAGGTCGGCAGGTATACGGTGATGAACGGGACCAAATGCTAGAAGGTAATAATTTTACATAAAAAATATAAAAATCCAGGAAAATAAAATAAAACATATAAAATGAAATTCGCAAACCTGCAACATGAGTACCCGAACGAGCAGGCGCTGCTGCCGTTGTAGGGCAACGCTCTTGTAGTTTACACTCAACATAAACTTTTTTATAATGATACTATATATTCACGGTAAATTTGAGCAAAAATATAATATAATTTCACAAAACGCCTTCTTCCTCATAAGCCTCGTAATGACCAGCTTGTCATATCATTGAAAATACCAATGATAGGACAAGCTCATATCATTTATATTTTCATATCACTGATATGACGTGGCTATGAATATCATTGAAAACGCACCTCATAAGCCGCGTGATGACGACGAAGCAGTACATCATGAACGTATAGCCGGCGGCCATGGTCAGCGACGCCATGCCGATGCCGGCCATCGTACGCCATCGCGGAACGTGGAAGGTGCCCCCGAGCTGGAAAGGAAGAAAAGCCTAGAACCTAACGAACCTTAGAACACGTTGCCGGCAATGATGGCTGATGAGGCAAATGGTCCGTCAGTCCCCTAGTTCCGCCATGGAGTAGTTGACATAGTTGTAGCATATTTCAAATCCTTGTATAAATCGCAGGAGTGCGTTATTTACATCAAAACCATCATATTCCTTCGAAAGAAGTCCAAGACAACCCATAAACGACTTTTTCTCATAGGAGAGGAAACCTCGGAACGGTAATATGTCAAACTTTTTGGCGCTTGTAATATTTCCGAGAGAGCGAAGCGGTATGAAACATATCCGCAAAAAAAAAGAAAAGAAAAAAGAAAACGAGTGTCTGGTTATATTTTTTACTGTTTTTGGTTCATTTATCGCGTACATTTAACTTTCGTTTTCATTCATCAACTGCAAGGTACACAGCATTCCGACCAAAAGGGAAGTGTCTAATAGCGAATTGGCAATTAATTTTGAATTTACTCGACTACGGTTTAATGAATCTTCATCAAATTTTGGCAGCTCTTTGGACTATTGGGGAGGAGCTTACGCTTTTAAATAGGTGAATTTTGGCTCATTTTTGCGGCCGCAGTGACGATCACAGCGGGCACCGCCATTCGCTAATCGAACGCCAGGAATGCTGTGGGTAACGCATAAGATGATCGGCTAGGTATGTAGACTAATGTTTTAGCCCATGTTTGTCTAGAAAAGAAACATCTGCCTGGACGTTCTTTGCGGTCCAAAATGTTGGCCTTTCGTGCAATCATTAGCAATGCGTTATGCGTAGTATTGAGATAGTCTCGTTACCAGATTCGTATCTCGTGCAGATACTACAAATAGCTCTAGACCAGGTGGATCTGGACATGATCTATGATAAATGCTGCGATAAGTAACGCCACGCTGATTCCAATTCTGGTGCGGCACATGATGGTCAAGTAAAAAAGTATTGTACAGACGGCTATTGACGAGGCGCAAAACAACGCTAAATATCTAATGCTGCCCTTACTGAGCGAATCTTCCCAGAAGAAAAAAAACTATTTAGAAAACCTCAAAAATATCTCCGAGTTTACCCAGAAGACGCAGTGAAGGTACGATGCTTGGCCGTCGGGGATGGGATGGACAAGGGCCACGGGAAACTGGCCACTTGTTAGCGGGTAGATGAATGCGTCCGTAGCCGGATCCGGCGCGACCAGGAAATAGCAGATGGCCAGCCTTAAAGCAGGCTCTGTTGACGGACAAGTTCCATAGGTTAATGCTTCCCTTCCTCATCTAGACACACACACACTCTCTCTCTCTCACCATAAACAGTTTTCATAGCTTTTGAGCCTCACATACATATCCAGAGCAATCCGAAAATTGGCAGTAAGGGTTGGCGGCAGCTGCAGTAGGAAGGCGGTGAAATGAACTCCCAGCTTACCATTGCAAGCCGGTGAGCAGGCAGATGAGCAGGAAACCCGCCACCCACAACGAGTGTCTCCGAAGCAGTCGCGGGCTGCATTTTGGCCTTGCTTATCACGAAATAGCCGTCCAATGACCGGCTTCCAGAGGCATTCTCAGCATGATACGCATTATTTAACCGTTCTTGTCTCCCTCACGTCCGTGCGCTAGATAGACAAAACTCTACCTACGCGTATCGGGGATAAATTATAACAAAAAGATTAAACTGAAATAGTTATAAAGCGAACAGCACCGCTTGAGGGCGCACAGCCGGTAGGCGCAGTGGAAGCCAATGACGGGGAAGTACTGGCCGAAGGCTGACAGGGACAGCGATATCGCGAGAAACGAGTGCCACACCCCGTGCACGCCGAAGATGAACGAATCGTGGTACATCTCCGGGATCTCAATATTCCCACAGGACTCGAACGTTATGCTCATCAACATTGGCTAATTTACGGAGCGATTGGCATTTTATGGCGACCTCGGAGTGAAAAAGCGAGAGTTTATGAGGAGGTATTGGGAATCTGCCAAAATATTTTAGAGGAGTTGCTTACCGGCAGCGCCAATTCGAACAGTGCTGTTAGGTAGAGGTCGTTTACGGCGAAGCACAGAAGAAGGTAGCTGAAATGGTGGACCGATTTCCGCGCGAGACCATCGAACCTACCGGTATCCCTTGAGGTTGGGTTTGTTTTGTAGTATGAAAAAGATCAAGGTTAGATTTATGACGACGGAGGCTCCTGAATTGTGTTTTCTATGGATAATTCGAGAAAGAAAATACCGAAGGTCGCTAACCTGTAAGAATGTACATGATAATGGGATGGAGAAGCTGAAATGCATTGTTTTCGTGATGTACCTAGTTGCGGTTGGCCACAACCTTTGGATTTTGCGCAAAATAAAATCCACCATCTGCAGCAAAGAAGAATAAGTATGAGGATTGTAAATATAGTGGAAAAAACGATTCGCCAGTTTATCATTACGAAATTCAGGCGAGAGATTGTGTAAAAGTGACACTCTTAGACTCATTTTTGGAACGGATGAAACTGACGGTTTTTTCCCACTATATCTATTATTGGACGAAACGAACGTTGAGAGAGCTGCCGCGCGATTAATCTCCCCCAAACGTAGGTCACCAACTTTCAAACAGAGGCATGTAGTTTAAAGGAAATGTCCCACGAAAAAAATCGTTGCTGAGTTATCCGTTGGAAACATTGTGGTATGGGCTAGACAACAGGACGAGCAAAAATCCCGATTCGAAAATGTTATCTGGGCCTCAGTACGGCCATCTGAATGTGCGAGATACGGTAAATCTCGTGGGGTAGTTTGTAGTTTAACCAAGCACTCCTCTCCTCCAAA
>LS871218.1:52265-70254 GCA_900490955.1 Micoletzkya japonica | reverse complement strand
CTCTCCTCCAAATATACCCAGTGGCAATGCCTGATCTCCAGCGCTCTCACATCTACACACCTCCGCCCCTTCCCTTGCTCTTCCCTTCCTGCTCCTCGGAGAGCGAGAGCGAACAGGCATTGCCAGGGGTTATTTAGATAGACGGTCTAGACTACAAACTACCCCACGAGATTTACCGTATCTCGCACATTCAGATGGCGGTATTGAGGCCTAGATAACATTTCGAATCGGGATTTTTGCTCATCTTGTTGTCTAGCCCATACCACAATGTTTCCAATGGATAACTCAGCAACGATTTTTTTCGTGGTACATTTCCTTTAATTACTTCTGAAGATATCTAAATGAAATTTTCAGGAGCCATGTAATTCATACTGAGCTAGCTCTCTGCAAAATTTGAAATTCACAGCTCTTTTTATTCTTGAGTTATTCATAGCTGTTTGAAAGTCGGTGACCGGTCGCCGAGGGGGATTAATCGCGCGGCTGCACAGTTCTTTCCGCTAACCAGCGTAAAACTTCAGCCGGATCCGGCTTTTAGCCTAAACTGGCATTTCTTCCCAGAGAGTTTCACTGTATTTAGCGGAGTGCGCTGCAAAGATTTCTCGACGTGCCTTTTCCTCCAATAATACGTATGATCACTACCTCGACGGTCGCATTCCTAAACAACGGCCGCCCAACCGTGGTATCGTTGTACATCTGCAGGAGTTGGAGGCTTATAGCTGAAAGCTCAATGTAGATGGAAGAGGTTCTGTGGACGAGAACAATGACGGGCTACAATGAACTTAGCATTCATAGGTACATGCGTGAGCACTCCCGGAAATGAGAACTCGAAAGGGTAGGAATGAAAAAAACAACTTTGGAATAAACAGCAGTAAGTCCTCTCGCGAATATGCACAAATCTTTCTTTCCGGTGCATCCCGCTCCACCAGGAGTTCTGTATGTGAATCTCGGTTTGGTAAATAATTATTTCGTAAAGCGTCAATGCGGGGAGAAGATAATAATAATAATAATAATAATAATAATAATAATAATAATAATAATAATAATAATAATAATAATAATGATAATAATAATAATAAAGATTATGCTCCAGCTAGGTTTACTCAGATTACTAGAGTCCGTCCCTACATCATTTCGAATATCTCATAAAAATTGAAATGCATATATATGGTTGAGCATAACGTTTTTCCCGGAACTGAAAGAGGCGAGTAATCCACTACAGTATATAATAATAATTTAGTTCTCGTGATTTGGCTAGAATTCAGCTGCTGTACCCTGCTGAAATCATGAAAAGCGACCGCAGATCGGACAGAGAGGCTGGTGAACTTTGAGGTGAGAAAGAGCAGGCGTATCTACAATTATAAAGAATGGAGGTACCGGGGCAGAATAACGCTAGAGCTTCGAGAAAAAAAACTGTATACGTGTTCAAAAGGAATTCAAAAGGCACTGCTCCGGATGGACACCCTCAGCATATTCAGGTAGCTCTCATTTGGCGCATTCTCATACGGGAGAAAGTTCTCGTGCTTCCCGTACTCGTCTGGGGGTTACCGTCTGGGGTAGTGCCAATGCAAGAGAGTTCTCGAGCCAGTAGCGAATAGCGTAGGCCGGCCCATAAAAATCTAAGAAGTTGAAAACTTAAGTTCATCTTTATGAACGCAACAAGCTTATTGTTTCAGCGATTCTTGAGAAATTTCAGAAATAGTGACGTCAATTCGCTATCAGACACATTCTTGACCGGGCGGAATGCAAATTCAACCTCTATCGAAAGCTAACGCTTAGCGCTCCTTATGCAGCCCGTCCTTCCAGGGTACATTTCATTTAAAACGTTATGCGTTGGAATGAACTACGCATTAGGGTTCCTCTTTTTTTTTTCTCGGTTATGTTTCACGCTTCCATAAATACCAGAGCATGTCTACAGAGGTGGAAAAGTGAAACATGCTGAGAATGTCTCTGGAAACCGGTCAGAAAACAATCGAGTCCTTTTGATGCTTGTGTTATATGCACGTCACTATAGCGGATTAAAAAGATCCGTCGGAAATCATTCCGAATATAAGGCCAGAGAGTATGCGAAAATGAGAGAATTAGACACATTTTGGAAAGGAAGATACTGACGGATCGTTTATTCCGCTATAAAAGTAAAATAGCATTTTTCCCCCAAAAGGACGGACTCGATTGCAGCTCTCTAAAAGGGAAGTCACGCAAACCGCTGCATTAAATGGGGCTACAAAATGTGCAATGTCGCGGAACAGGTGCAAAGTTGATGAAGCTTCATGTTGGCGACTACGACAATTCGGAGCAAAGCGTAGAATATTGAACCCACGAAACATCATGAGCAGATGAACACAGGAGGCTTAAGAAAGTGAACAACAAAAACTCATGCGGCGAAACTCCGGTTCCGGGCGTAATGCTATCCAATTCAAATACGCACTATGTGAAAGTCTTGGCGACGATGATCTCAAAAAGCATTCAAACTCGTAAAACAGAATTATACGTTGCGTTTTCCTCGATTATACGACTGTGCTCTACGGAACTCTAGTGTAATACTCATTGCCCAGTTCTTACCTCAATGTGTCTGTATGCGTCACCGACCATCAGAAAAAGAAGAAAGAAAAATCCAACATCTCAAAGCTACTTTTGAGAATCTGATTGCATGATGATGGCTGCATTAATGCATTCTGTATTCTTGAAAAGCTGATGCCCTAGTGTTTGTTTCAAACAAACTGCACTAACTGAGTCTCCATTTAACTTACCTTTTGTAGAACCCCGCTTTTTTAGCTGCCATCAATAAGCTCTCTCCTAAGCTCAACACTAGTTTGCCTAATATTCTTTATTGTAAATGCAAATTTTAGCTCATCACTCCCTTAACTATTCTCTTTTATCAATCGTTTGTCACCCTTACTATCCCAGCTGTTTGGAAGACTGCTATAGCTAAGCCTATTCCAAAAGGATCTCCCAAGACTATAGCAGGTTTCCGGCCCTTACCTGTTCGGTTACAAAGATATTGGAGAAGATAGTCATTCGTGAGCTCACAACCTTCTTAGCGAATAGGAATCTGCTTGAGCCTCACCAAGCCGGTTTCCGTGGTAGACGTTCCACCACCACCCAGCTTGTAGAGACACAGTCTTATTTGATATGTACAATGGCTAGCAAAAGGTTCTTCATTCGATACCGTATACTTGGACTACCGTAAACCCTTTGATTCTGTTGATCACAGATTTCTCTTACATAAGCTAGCATGTCTAGGACTCTCATCACACGCAGTTAGATGGATAGGTCTTAATATCTCAATAATCGAACTCAAGTTGTAGCTGTCGACGGACACCAATCTTGTGCATCTCATATTGTATCAGGAGTACCGCAAGGCTCTAGTATAGGTCCACTATTATTCATTCTTTTCATCAATGACTTATCCAATGTCATACCTCACAATGTCCATTACGGAGTTTATGCTGATGACCTAAAAATATTTGCTAAGGCCCCCCTAGATATACTCTGATTTGCTACAAACCACAATTGATAGCATAGCCGATTGGCATGATCAGTGGAACCTCACACTGTCTGCCGCTAAGTGTTATGTGCAACATTTCGGTAGTCTATTCCCTAGACGTGTCTATGTACTCACTCAATGGTGTAAATCTAGCAGTACAATCCATTGTCAAAGAACTCGGTGTTCATATGTCCTCCACTAACTTATCTTTCAACTATCATGTATCTAAGATTAGTCAGAAGGCTCGTTCTATGGTCAATATCTTATTTAGAACATTTCATTCTCTTGACCCTACTGTATTTGTGAACGCCTACACAGTATTTATCCGCCCCATTCTTGAGTACGCATCGCCAGTTTGGAACCCTACTACAGTAAACTTAACTAACGAGCTCGAGTCAGTACAATGGCAGTTTACACGTCGGCTATTTGCACGTTGCAATATTCCCTATTGATCACTCTTATTCGACGACCCTCGCCCAAGCCCAAGCCAACCCGATTCGCGATACGACGGACATTTCATCTACCATGTTCTTCCCTTAAGTCATATTATTTTCCCCCTGATGAAAAATAAAGAATGAATGAAAAAACCACTTGCGGCACGCACTACACATGCCAGAGAAAATTAGCTTTACTTTTGCTCTATATGTTCACGATATGCTGCCAAAATTGTGCAATAACTAGAGTAAACTCCTGATTGCCTGAAAGTGTAGGAAATTACAAAATGCAGAAACAAATAAACCTTCCACGGGCTCTAATGCCACAACGCAATGCAACACAGCAGTTACAGCAGTACATTTAGACAAGTGCATTTTGAGCAGTATCTCGCTCCCTGATAGGTCGTTTGATATAGCCAAATACACCATTCGGTGGCCCAAGTGACCAGGAACATGGAAAAACTGGTGCGAAAAACTCATTTAGAAAAGTTGCTCAACAAAAACGAAAATTTCTTGATACTGGCGCGTATAACTGCAGTAACTGCAATCATTCTGCTTTCATTAACAAAACACTGGAGATTATGAGAAAATTTGCCTCGCTCGACCTGTTTCTCATGTGATGAGCACATTATCCGTGATTTCTATGGTCCCGTTCATTTTTTTCTATCTTGCAGATTCTCATTATTCGGCCAACGCAGCCTATCCCCTCAAACAGTCTGCGGATCGCAGATATGCGTTTAATACACACCCTCACACACAGTGTTCTAAATGTTAAGCGAACGAGCTGAAATATTCAGGATACGGTGCTTTCTGTATGAGAGTTCCTATCGAAATCAGGGTTACTTTCCGGCATCTCGTTCGCTTAGCATTTTGACTGTTGTCAGAACACTGTGTCACCAGCACACGACTCCTCCACACAGCCCATCCCCGAATCATCTGAAGCATGAGGATCACCACAGTTCTCCGAGTTTACGCATGCAATAATCAAATCGAAAATCGTGTAAGCTCTCAATACTTTTTCCACGTGAAACTTCCAGGGCATATAAACGTGCGAACTCCCATACATTCGTATTCTCTCACGCATTTACATATCAAAAGCACGGAAGCATATTTGATTACTCTCATGTTTGAGCCTCGCATAAATACCATTGTAAATAAATTGTGTATCTACATCTGAAAAAATTGATAATTTTATCATCTGCAAAAAGGTCCGAGTCATGACCCGTTCACCGTCGAAAATTATGCAATCGAAGCAAAGCTTGGAAGGGAGTTGAGGAGAGACCATAAACGAGCAAGAATGAGGAGTGAATCGTAAAGAAAACTAGAAAACTAGCAGTGGAAGCTCACGCAAATAGTTTACATGCGAATGGCAGGAAGGTTAGGATACATACAAATACAACTTCGACTAATACAAAATCTATAAATTATCTAAGATATTAAAATGAACGACAATTGCACGCAAAGGCAAAGTATGTAAATGAAATGAGATAGAGCTCTTCTACGTCGGTTCAAGTGAAATGAGTGTGTATGTATGTGAGGTATACGCTAATCGCATGTTGGGCGGTCCTTCAGAAGGGAGTCAACGATGCGAATTCACTGGAGAAAACTACACGTCTGAACGAGCTAGGGAAATTGCACGAGATCCCTCCTTTTTTTTGCTAGCATACTAAAATTCGGCAAAAGAAATATGCTCAAAGCCAAAGTGCACGATCAAGGCAAAGATTGGACTCTCCGCCTCTTCTTCTCGCATGCTTCACGCTTCCATAAATTTTTCTGCAGAACATGAAAACAGAAATAAAAAAGAAGAATCAGCAAGTGAACCCTAGCTGTGGACTACTATGACTGTAATGGCAGGCAGGCAGGCAGGCGTTTGACCTTCGAACTGCGTGATCTTTGATCTCTGGTCTTTAATCTTTGATCTTTGGTCTCTGACTAGCTCATGAATGCGCCCGCGTACAGCATCGCGTCGTCGACGTCGCCTCCGGGCACCAGCCGAGACTGCACCTCGATCGATGTGTTCACTGGAAAACGCGAGTAAACACGAGAAATTTTTTTAAGAAAACGGGAAAAAGGAGCAAACTGGAGCCCCTTAGATATAATACTAGACAGCTCCAATCGAGCCCTTTGGTCAATATGCTGCATTGTGTTTTTGGCGGCGAGGTCATGAATGATATATGGAAAGCAAGCATACAGAGTACACGATTTCACATCTCTATTAGATGTGCAACTTTGTAAAATCAACAGCTGCCCACCTATATCGTAGTTCGTATTCGACCCGAGCTCTCCGAATCGGTCCCTCTCACTGGCCCACAACTGCTGGATGTCCGGATCGTTCGTAAGCCACGCGCACAGCTTGAGAATCTGAAAAGCCGCTTTTTTCGCTTTTTTCTTATTCATCCTCGTATTCTTCGAATTTCCGTTCCGCGTGTTGATGTGAAGGCACGGCTGCTATTTCGCAGTAACTCTTATAGATAAAGGGAGAACATCGTATATTTCATGGTTGATCTTTGATCTCCGGCTCGCCCCCCCCCACCCTCACCTTTACAGTAATCGCGTCGCGCTCCGCCTCATTCGCGGCGAGACCCGGCGAGAAGAGAATGTTGAGCGGAAAGCGCTCCGAGTGCTGCCTGCAAACAGGGAAAAAATGTTCTGATACCGTAGAAAACATCGCATTTGTATTTCGATCTATCTATTTTTATGAATAGGATGCAAAGCTATTGCGGGCTTTCAATTGAATCTAAAAGGCAGTTTGCCAAATTCCCGACCCGTTGATCACGCTAATAAATCTCATAAAATGCGGCCGAGGCAAGACTGCGTCATACGATTTTAGGGACATACATACAACTAACAAAAAAAGGAAAGCAATAAAAATAATCGCCGTACTTGGCCAGATTGACTAGGGAGGCGGCGAGGATCTCGAGGCCTCGTTCGTCGATGATCATCAGCAGCAGGTCGAAGGCACCCTTGAAGAAGTTGAGCACCGGCCGAGGCGGCGTCTCGGCGGGCTTCTGAAAGCCCCAGGAAATAAATCGATAGTTTAGAAATAGAAATATAGATATAATAGATAGATTCGATAAAAATATAGATAGGTAGATTAGAGAAAAAAGAGATGGACAGATTACGTATGGCAGGGGGACGATCATTTTGCTCTACTCGGGTTTTCATATTCGCATTCATGTGAATTCATTTAATTGTTGATACACACTTGCGGTGATAAATATTATTATTATTATCATACTGCAAGGCTGATTTAGCGACAGTTCATTGAGCGTGAGGTCGAGCAGAGCTACGGGAGACTAGCAATGCCGCAGCAATGGATAGAGTAAGCGTCCCCCGAGACTACGGTAGTAGTTATAGTAATATAACACGATCGAAAACAGCGCAATTTGCAAAATAAACTCACGAGCGTCATCGCCGTAGCATTGATGGCGTTGAACAGGGCGGCCGGGAGGTTCTCGCGACTGCAATAGAGAATAATAATTAATAATAATAATTTATCTACATGCCCATCATGAAACGGAAAACGATCATATAATAACATAGAGGTGACTCTCCATATAGGTGAACAAGACGGTTGTTGTGAATCTTCACTTATCACGCCCAAACAACCACTTAGGCCGAGATTTATAATACTCACAAATACGCGCAATCCACTCAGTGCGTGGTACAGCAGTCTATAAGCGTTTTCCATTACAAGCAATCGCTGTAAGCTACCGTAACCCCGTACCGTTCCGTGTCGAAGGCCGGCAGGAAGGCCGCGACGAAGGGCCGGCTCTGGATCGGCTGCCGGAAGCCGGCGATTATCAACTGAAAGCGACCAAATTTTTAGCTGGATAAAAGTGAAAATGAAAAAAACTGTGCATATGCAGGATAAGACAGATAGATAGATAGATATCCGTCTTATAGGGCACGGGGATGGGGCACAATGTTCTACATGTTAAGCGAACGAACGAGCCAAAATGTTCGGGATAAATGCTTTCCGGTCGACAATTCCTGCCGAAATCAGGGTCAGCTTTCGGCATCTCGTTCGCTTAACATTTCACACACTGCTGTCCAGAGCACTGTGAGGGAACGACGATACGGAGGGGATGGGTGGGGCGGGGGGAGGCATACGTGCCCAAGTACAACTAATTCATTGCCAAAAAAATGAGAAAAGAAAACGAAGACATGTGGCTGCTCACGTGAATGGCGCCAATCTGCAGCCCGAGGCAGCCGGAGACCAGGATGTTGAGGAGCGCGACCATTAGGTGGCTCGTGGCCGGGTCGCGGGTAAGGAAGTGCGCCACCGCATCCTGCAATGCAAAGACTATTATTAGTTACACCATAGCATTAAGCCCGTTGCCTTGCTGTAACGTTGTACTATCATAGCTCAGTCCTCTCACTCTGTGCTATGTATGCCTCACTCGTTTTACTCTCATATGATAAATTAGTATTATCTTTATCTTTATCGTTTACAGAGGGAGAAAAGGGAATTTAATAAAAGGGGAGAGAACGCAGTGAGACCAAATCGTTAACGGAAGGTTTGCCTCACAAGGTTTCATTGTACCTGTTTGTATATCTACTACCATCGCAATGCTAGGTAGATAAACTGAAAGCATTTCGCTATGTACGTTCCATGTAAGTCTATGTAAGTCTCGAGGTTATCTATGTACACCTTCCTGCAGTGCAATGGCATACATGCATCAATATGTATTTATTATATTATGGGCGGTAAGGTCCCTAGAAAGATTTTTTTCTGACCTCGATGACTTATAATAATAATAATAATAATTTATCATATACGAGTATATTTAGCCTCATTTATTTCAAAAATACCTAAATCACTGCTACGCAATCTGAGTTCGCTATTCCAGAGATAATCCAGCGCACGTAATGCTAATCGATAATTGCATCAATGCGGAAGCTCACGATTATTCTCGAGAAAACGTTCCGTCAGTAACGGGTAACGTTCCCCGTTCATAGCGCTTCGGTCTCTCTCGTCGCAAACTACTACCTTCCTCAGCCAACCCACACTGTTCTGACAACAGTACAAATGCTAAGCGAACGAGATGCCGAAAAATACGCCTGATTTCGGTAGGAACTCTCGCACGGAAAACACCGTACCCTAAGCGTTTTGGCTCGCTCGCTTAACATTTAGAACGCTGTGAACCATACTTACCGGCGCGGCCAGCCACCTCCGCTCATATTCGTCGGCAAAGTTGGCCCGCAACTCGACGAGACCCTTGAGGCAGCCGAGTGAGTAGTCCAGAATGTCCGTGACGAAGCTGTCCTGAAGAAATGATAGTAGCCATATTACTACAGCTCAGAGCATACGATTCGATTCGGTTACATAGATTCCGGTGAAAGTTATTCATCAAAGAGACGCGAATCGTATGCACTACTAGAGACGCGCCGCGCCGACAGGTCGACAGGTCAGTACAATGACCATGCTTTAAGCATCGTTCTTGATCGCGACACGTCTTGTCGCCAAAACTCATCATTCATAACCGCGACGCGTCTCGTCGGCAGAAGAAATGAAACATATTGGCCCAAATGACCAGTCTGTACAACTCTATTATATTTCAATGCATATTGGGGGGGCGGATAGAGTAGGCAACGCCCGATCGATCAAGTGTCCTACCCTCCGCTTGAGCGTGGCCGGCGTCGCGTAATGCTGAATGAGCGCACTCGAGAAGTTGACGCCCCCGCGCAGGAAGCACAGTTCCTGCAAAAGGCACACAGCATAGGCAAACAACAAGCCGTAGTCGAACTTCAAAGTGCATTGGATTGCTTCGGAACGTAACGGACGACGGCCGCGATTCGCGCTCATAACCACGAGATCAAGCGAAATTGAAGATCGATACGAAAAAGGAGGACCCACCCTGGCCTCCTCAAACCGTCGACCGAGAGTCAGGAGAATGTAGCTGACGCAGTGCTGGATCTTGAGCACGTCGGAGCGGAGAAACCGCGAGACCTGCGATTACGAACAGACTGTAACCTACCCGTTTGACAAGAGACCCTCACAAATAATGTTGCCATTTTCTATACTATTTATTATAACTAACTTTATTAATTATAATAATAATAATTATTATTATTATTATTTTTAACAATATTACTCCCATCTACCTCATTAAACGCGGCGGGGACGATCGTTTATTACTATATTTTTTACTTTAGTATATAAATATTATTATTATAGTATATAAATATCATTATATTATTAATAACTTTATTTTAATTATCATTATTATTCTCGCTTACCTCATTAACCGCAGCCGTGGCATCGGCGGGAGTTATCGCCTCGGCCCCCGCAATCGTCGCCATCTCGTGCAGAGCCGGCGTGTAGATGGGCTCGCTGTCGAACGAGATGCACTTGACCAGGAACTGCGAGATGGGAAGATAATTAATTACTACTAAGCTACTAAATTTTCGTGCTTGTTTCCCCTTTTTTGAGCATATTATGTATCCCGATATATAGAGAAAAATAATAAAGAGAGAAATTCTGAATCACAAGAAATTTGTGAAATTTTTTTTTCAGTTAAAAATGACTCATCGAGCCATAAGGGGGCTTTCTTCGCTACAGTATCCAGACATTTTTTTTAGCTATTGCAGCCTTCTTAAACCCACAACAACATGATAAATGTTCGAGGATCTGCCCTAGAAAACAGATCGTGGGATCTGGGGAGGAAGGACGAATCATTCTTCACCAGATCATTTATATCTGGGGGGCGGGAAATGATTCGCGAATGATCTGACTGGCCACTAACTCTAGTTATTATGACTATGTCTCACAACCCACAACTCGCAATACGCCTACAACTCCTTATTTTAGTCTAACAGAAGCATTAAAAATGATTTAAAAATTTAATGCTCTAATTAGCCGCTTACAACAAGCGGACTAAAACCAACAGGGAATCACAAACCCGGTAGCCGCCACTCGCGATGAACTGCGACTGCAGCTTCAACTCGAGCGACTGGTCGTTTCTGAACGAGATATTACTTTATGAACACGCATCATTCTTGTTCGAAATATTAACGTAAACTTTACACGGGACGACAATTACCCCGCCATTGTACCCCATATGAGGCCCACTTAAAGTGAAGTGTAGATTCGTGCATTTTGTCAAAACCGCTCTCAAAGCATAGCCCCGAGTGATGGCATGACCGTCTGGAAGTAGGAGGCGAAACGGTCATGCCTCTCCTTAGGTAGATCAAACTTAGTTAATAGCAAAGTTAAAATCTTCCTATCCAAAATCTCTACACATGTAAAAGAGGTTCTAAATAGCCTACCGACTACTCCTGCAGAAGGCGATCTTTCCGCTGATCTTGATCAGATTGCTCAGCTCCTGGATGCAGTCGTTCGGATTGGCCGCGTGCTTCCTGGAAGAATAGACCATCGACACATCATTTCATCATCAACAATACCCCCATAGGCCAATAGGGCCCATGAAATATGCATTATTTCAAATAGTTGTGCTTTATTCTATTTAATTGCTGGTGATAAATATCATTATTATTATTCTTATTATTATTATTAAATATAATAATTTCGAATCCCTGCCAACTACCGTACCTCACTAGCCGCACCAGGATGCTCTCGTAGCCGTCGTCCCGCATCACAAACTTGGCGATATCTTTGACGGTGAGCTGCTCCTGAAAAATATTATAGAACGGTGATCATCTGTGATCTTCCAATTCAGAAACCCTGATAAAGTCACTCATACGACGACAATCCTACAAATGGATACCAATTTCTCATACTCTTGTTAGTCGAATTTTGCACATTTCCTGCCGGAAATTGTTGTAAACGTTACTCGATAGAAACACGGCTTGCTTAGAATTTGTAACGAAGTATAGCAGCCATACCTTTAACCTCCTGACGTTCTCCTCGTTATCCTGCAGCAGGGTGAGCACAAACTCTATCGTGATCGGCAGGTGGGTCTCTTGCATGCGCTGTAAAACGCGCCTCTTTTGTCACTAAATTACTCCTAGAATATCCCAGGTAAAACAACTGTATTAGAGACTAAACATAACTACTATACGCTAACTAAAAAATACGAAAAAACGGGCCTACCCGAAAGAGGACGCCGAAAAAGTTGGGCCCTCCCTGGAGCTTCTGCCTGAGCTGCCGGGAGGCGGCATTCGTGGCATACGGGCGGATCATGCGCAGCAGAAAGCCGCAGACCCGCGACTGCCCCGGGGCACGCTCGATGCTGCAAGAAGCGGGGGCGGGGTCAACCTTTGGGAAGCCGCGTAAATTATTATTGGCGAAAAAGTTCCATCAGTAAACCCATTCCTACTTTGTCTGGACTCTCTTCATACCGCTTCGCTCTCTCGTCGGAAGTAGGAATGAGACGACTGATGGAACATTTTCCTCAACCATATCAACGTTTGATCGTTTACGCGGCTTGATGATAATCAAGCCCACACGAGACTACCACATACTTTCGAGATATCGGTCTTGAACAGACTAAAAGATCTAAAAGGCGCACAAAGCCATACATGGGCAACCTTCCCCGCAATATTTTGAGAAACGGGCCTACCAGTGAACGAAATCAAGCCTACCAATTGAAATTTTATAGAAAATATGGACCTACCAAAGTAAAAATTCCGAAGAAACTTGGGCCTACCACCCATACTTCTGGTCAGCGCCCACGAATGGCAAAAACCGTGCTTTCCTAACTCTTTTGGCAAGAACAAGAGCACAGGCATGAAAACCCATGATGGCATGACCGTCCGGCGGTAGGAGGCGAAACCGCAGATTTTACGACGAAACTGACAATAGTGCCTTGATTCACACACTAATGAGCTGGAAATCCAGCATACATTTGGCTGCGAAAGTGCCTTGATTTTCGTAATTTTCGCAGAAAAAAAAGGTGTCTTGGTTACGTAGTTTCCGACGTACCACTTGATCTATGGGCGAAACAGTCATGCCCCTGCTTAGGTAGATATATAGTATGGCTTGTTCTTCCGAAACTTGCCTATTTTCAGCCTAATCTTTCCTTTTCTTAACTATACTCAAACATAATCAGGGCGACTCACAACAGCTGTTCGGCCATCGTGAACAGCCCGTCAAAGGCGTTGTGCTCGCAGACGATCGAGAAGATGCGATCGCGAACTGAATCGACGGTAGACAGCAGTTGGAGGATGGCGAAGAGGAAGGGACGCGCCTGCAATGGAGGTAGAAGATGTATGTGATAATGAGAGTTGATAATGATAATGATAATGATAATGTATTTGCACTGACAACGAAAGCATACGATTCGCCTTGTGCTGCATAAAAGCAAAATACCAAAAATCCCAGGTGGACGGTTGGCATCTTGATTCCGTTAATATAAGCGTCGATCATGACTTCGTATCTCTACGGGTACTATACGGCCAAATTACTCCTCACCTCCGTATACACGTGGATGTGCTCCGGTGCCTTGGGCACCATCAGCAGGGCGCCCATCGTGTTCCGGATGAGGCCGTCGACGGCCGCATCTCCCAGTAACCGGGTCGGATCCTGCTCCCTCTTGAGGAGACGGAACAACTCGTCCGCCGCTTGCTTGCGGTACTCCTGCATTACCGACATTTGCGTCATACGTGGGAACCGACCCTTACAGTATGGGTGGTAGGCCCCCAATATTTTTTTGGAATTTTACTTTGGTAGGCCCGAGTTTGATAGAAATTTGCAATATGGCAAGCTCGATATCTTACGCTTGCGTACAAACAATGGTAGGCCCCGTTTCTCAAAATCTCGTTGGAAAGGTAGCGATTTGTCAATCCCTCCATACATACATGGGCGCAACTACCGTCCTAACACTTTCGCTAGGCATAGAGTATGCAGCATAGTAAGTCAAAGACGCCTACAATCGTAGCCAAACTACACTCGAGCCGGTGGCTAGACTCTAGTTTGGCCTTGGGGGGGGGGGCAAAAACTCACGAAGGAGGCGAGGGCGCCGATGTACTGGTCGATCTGGCGCGGGTCAATGTTCTCCGCACCGCCGCCGCTGTAGTTGGGCTGCTGCTGAAAAGGGATATCGATTAGTTGGGAGGTTAAGCACTAGTGCATTCCATTCGGGTCTTTTTGATGTATATGCGTCCTACATCACTGCATAACCGCGACACGTCTCGTCACCAAAAGCAGCGAAACGTATTGGCAAAAAAAACCACCTAATGGAAGGCTCTAATAAGCACAAAGCTAATTGATGCATGAACAGGCTACTGCAGGACTACGGTAATACAGTAGTCAGGCCATTTCACGTGCCTACAGAAAGGTTCTCATCAAGGGACAATTTTGCCCCCCCCCCCCTCCTGTGGCTTGTCTATGTTTTCGTTAGTTATGCAAGGCAGCCTGCAAAAATGTGTTCGGACAACACGCTATCCCATGTATGCTTAGTTCCCCCCGCAATTCTGTTACCTGAACATTCGTCATCGTGCTCATCATCGACATGTTGTCCGCTATCGTCGACGCATGGGACATCACCGATTGCGCCTGGATATTATCCATCATTTTCGTATTTTATTATATTTTAATAATTTTAATTTTAAAAGCGCAGATCAGAGATCGCATTTCACAACCCACTCTAGATCATGCTTCGTTTGCGTTAACAAATGCTTATCGCGTTTGAAAATAGTAAAATGGCGAGAGTACAGTATCCAAATGCTCGTGGTCATTATTGACATATATTTTTGAAAGCTATTAAATGGTCTGCTAGTAAAGGCGCTTTCTACCTTCAATTTCTCTAAAACGGAGCACTATCTTAAAAGTTATTATTATTACCCTCGGATAGGCGGCGCCCTGAGCCGGTCCTCCTACCATCATGTGGTGGTGGGCCATCCACGACGCCGTCACGTCCATCTGGCTCTGCAACGATCACGGGATACGGTACGCCCTACCGTATATGGAACTGGACCGCATTTCACTAGAAACTAGTACACCATCTTAAAACGTGAAAACATGCACTACAGTACTCCGAAAGCGGGCGAATTTTTCGCTTTGTTTGCCCGTCATAATATCGATCGAGCAACACTGCGCACGACGACTGCACTACGGCTACAGTATGGTACGATCAGCAGAGTACGCTACCCGTACGCCAGACCAGACCACCAGCATACGGTAGAGATACAGTACCTGTCGCGGGGCAGCCCGGGATGGCGACCGTGAGCCCACGCACGCCGGCGTTGACGATCCGCTGAAGGCAGGCCCATTTATGCTATTTTTGACGGGGGGAAGCGGATCACGAGAACATTACAGGCTACTACTTATTAAAGGGTCCCTCCAACCGTCTCATTCATTCCAAGAGATAACCAATTAAGAGCGGTTGATTGATTGTGAGAGACAAGAGAGGAATGAAGAGACGCAGACAGCGAGAGAAATTTTTGCAAAGCTTTTTCTCAGCAACGGCGAAGTTTCAACTAAAAAGGAGAGAGGATGAGACTCGGGATATTGAGAGCTATCCAATGATGTAAGAAAGTGTATATGGTAGATATTGCCTGGAGGGGCCCTTTAAAGTACGTGTTTATGCCTTTCAGCCTTTGCCTGGTCATGTTGAACCAGATATATATAACACATGGGCACGGACCCGACGGGTCGGCTGTTAGGCTGTTACCTCATTTGATCAGAAACTTGTCCTGGTAGGCACCACATCATACCAGAAATCTCATCGGTAGGCGGATCACAAATCATCACATTTACACATTGGTCTAGGTCCCGTTCAAAAAGGATTGGCGATGAAGCTGCCCAGTGTACGAACCAGTTGAAGGGTTAACCGCAACCGCCAAAAAAAAAGACCCAGCTCTACCGTACCTCGCATAGGCCGGATGTACGGGGGTGGGCGGGGGCTGGGGGTGCGGCATCGGGGGGTACTGTAGCTGCTGCGGCTGCGGCTGCTGCATTCCCGGATGGTGCTGCTGGTGGTGGTGGTGGTAGGCCAGGTGGTGCGGAGCCGGAACTCCGGCAGCCGGGCCGGGAGGTGGAACGCCGGCCATCATCTGCAATTACTTCATCAGGGTGTGCAACTGCGCTCAATTAAGAAACTCATTATAGCGAAATGCGTTGACTAAATGCACTGTAAATATATTATGAAAGGCTCGTTTTTCCGGGGACAAGTAACTTATGCGTAATGCATTACCCTTCTTTTCCTCCCATCCCAATGCCCCCCTCCCCCTCCTCATACGCGATAGAGCGTAGATAAATTAAATTATATTCGTGCCTGTATACGGTAGCGCAAACGGTAGCGTACCGTAAGCCCCCCCCCTGGGGCATTGTTCTGTGAACTTGGCTTCAGTTTTGCGTTAGCGAGGTTTTATTAGGATGGCGGTAGAGTTTCTCTAATTTCGCAAGGCCCCCTGAAGAAATACTTGGACACCAGGCACAATTTCATCACGCTCCCTCTTCAGTCAACTTACTGTTAGCGCAACACTATCAGCAAGCCTCCCTAGCGCGCGACAATTAGTTGCATACTTTTCCAAAATATCCTCAATCTCAAACCCCACGAGATCCAAATTTCAGACACATAACCGCAGCTTTGGCTCTCCAAAGCTTAGAAAGAAGGCATTTGAACTATTTTCCTAGTCCATTTGCCTAGGCCTTCTTCCAACACTATACACGCTCGTTAGTCTACCATTCCCCTATTTCTTCCTAAAACAGAGGGGACGCACCTGTGCGCCTCTCCTCCTCCTCCTCCTCCCACTACGGAATGCGTTCAGTTCGCGTCTCTTCGCCCCCCCCCTCTTCCTCTCTTAACTCTCTCGCCTCGCCTTCCCTACTCTCTTTCCCCTCTCGCGCCACTTGTTCGCATTCGAAAATTCAAACGACCCCTCGGAGGGAGAGGGGGGGAGCGGGAGGAGGAGGAGGAGGAGCACAAGAAAAGGCACGGAGGCGCGCGTGTCTGCTTCTCTTTTTAGTGTGCCCCCCTCCTATCAGTGGCAGGAATGTCGCCCGTTCAAATTCGATGAGTCACAATACAGACGGAGAGGCAACTCTTGCCAAGTAGCTAGCTATGACTTGGGAAATATATACGTATACGACTCATACATAACTAGAGCATACGAATATTTAAAAAAAAAGTTAGACCCTTTGGTTATGCGCGTATGAGTGAAACAGTTACGGTACTCTCATGCTACAATATAATATCTTTAAAAAACACCTGGCCAAATTCGTCATTTGCCTACGATAACACATGTTTCCCTTTTTTTTACCTACTATCCCATCCACGGTCATGAACTAGAGGCAGAAGAACTGATCATCATGTGTGTGTGTGTGTGTGTGTGTGTGTACTAATTGCGACAATTAGCCCCACACCCCCCCCCCCACTCTCGTAAGTCTGCATGGATATGGGAGGGGGGAGATGGAGAGAGAAAGTTGAGAGGGAGAGGGAGGTTAAGAGGGTACAAGCAGTTAGCCCAGGCATGCGGTGATGGCCACAGTAATTACGCGTTCTCTCCCCCCTGTATACCCCCCCCCCCCCCCCCCCTCCAACCCACCGCAACTTATACACCACCTACACGCATAAACCAATGAGCCAGCCAGCTGATACTCCTTCCTTTAACAGAAACCTATGTATCAGCAGCAGCCTACCCCTATAAGAAAGCCAAAAGCGCGCACTACACCCCAGTAGAGATCAAAGGTCAAACTACAAAGCACAACAAATTCTCACGGTACCTGTACAGTGTAGCGAAGGGGAGAGGGCTTGGCGGAGGAGGAGGGGTACGGTGCCGGGAAGCCTACCAGGAAGAGGACATCGTGAACGCACAGAAGAAGGAAAGAGGGCGGTCACTGGGCGATTCTGAAAGGGTCGAGACGAGTTTCTAATTCGCATATTCAACCCCGTAATTCGCGTAAACAGCAAACTACAGTAGTCTCAATCACAGCGCGACACGAATTTCACGTAGAGCTACGGTAGTGAAGCTAGAGGAACGCATATTGAGATAGACCTATCATACCATAGTCAAACAGCCACCCAATCAACTCCCCCCCCATATACTTTGCATGGGAACGGAAGTGATTCCTTCCCGAGAGACTATCTCATCTCCTCTCTCTATCTCTCCATTGTCGCATTTAACATGCCCTTAGGCAGTCCGGGTGACGAGAGGACGGGGGGGG
>LS871218.1:26513-44161 GCA_900490955.1 Micoletzkya japonica | reverse complement strand
CAAGGGGGGGAAAGGTTCTTACTAGGAAACTAGAAGTCTCCTCACTAGTTTCCCAACTTTCGTTCTCTCTGGGGAAGGGGGTTCTCAGTAGTTTCCTAGCGACTTTCTCACTAGTTTCCCAGCACCTTTCTCACTAGGAAACTAGCTAGGAAACTAGTGAGAAATTTGCTGGGAAACTAGTGAGGCGGCAATACCAGAGTGTGGAGTGTGGAGTGTGGAGTGCTGCTCGTACAGGAGACAGTAGATAGACCTTGTCAGCCAGTTAGAGTATTGGCCAAGAGTATTCTGCAAACAATAGGATGCCTGGGGTATTTGAAAAGAAAGCCATCTTGGAATGAGCAAAATTGAAGAGGCCAATATTCGAGCGACAGCACAAAACCAGAGGACTAGGTGTGAACACAGATCCTTGCAACTACATTTGTGAAGAGGTAGACGAAGAAAATGTGACAAAGAAATCCGAAACAATATCCGCGTTTGAGAAGACTTAAAATTATCGTATTCATTCGATAGCCGGATGTCCGGCCGGAGTTTGGGAGTGCGATTTAGTAATCAACTCAAGATCGTGTGTTACCGTACCTACTAGTTGCCTTTTTTCCTCTTTTTTCTTTTTTTAGATTTCTTTTTTATCGAAAATCTTTTAAAACTTTACACTATGAGCCAAATTCAATCGTGTCTCAAGTCTTAACACACTTGGGACATATTTCTTTCTGTTGCTCTGCTTTTGAATTACTATTTCGATCAATTTATGCAACTATCAACACGCAAGCAAAAGAAAAAATAGACAATACTACGGATGAGGACTTGGTGGTGCTCTCGGGTGCGGTGGAAGGAGCTGTAGGCTGGGTAGGCTGGGAAGGCGGGGTTACGGTAGGCTGAGCGGGTGGGGTTACGGTAGGCCCAGCAGGCTGGGTTACGGTAGGTCCAGCAGGCTGGGTTACGGTAGGTCCAGCAGGCACGGTTACGGTAGGTTCAGCAGGCAGGGTTACGGTAGGTTCAGCTGGCTCGGTTACTGTAGGTCCATCAGAAACAGTCGGTGCAATAGTGTTGTCGCTCTCCTATAAGGAGCATTTTTTGTTTGAGAAATGTGCGATATCAATAATAATATATGTATTCGTGGAAAAAATGTACATGGAAAACTCGAAATTCGGTGTTTTCCACACCATCTTTTAAGACGATAACCACTACTACATATTTACGGGGTAAGCGATAAAGATAGAGGATAATTCATGCTATCTTATCAGCAATGCACATTCTTGGCGCTTAGTGAATAATCTCTCATTGTTTGATGCGATACGGCAATGACCAGCTGTTCTTTACGAATAGCTCACTACTGAATACTACACTGTTACTGTTCAGCCTTCTATTCAAATCCAAACGTACTGAGCTAGACGCTCTTTTTTCGCTACGCTAAAATTTTAGTCAGAAGAATTCCGGCAGGGAGGAGTTCTTTTCGGTTGGTGAAATCTCAGTAGGAGCCGGCAAACGATCCCCAGCCCGGAGGGCATATTTGGTTCTGTGTATCTGCATTCTATATACCTGGGTCGTTCCCGCATCTCCCGCATTCGTATTGACCTCAACGGCCGTCGTGTCGACTTTGAGCTAAATGATCACTCTACGAAAATCAGCCCCCCCCCCCGGAACATTAAAGTGGTCAATGGTCCCGGTTCAAAAGTCGCCACACCCTTGCAGTTACTCTGACCCTTGATCATCATGTGCCCAGATTATGCGCTGGCAAAGGCAAGCTGGCTAATTCGTTGCCTAATCCCTTTCGTCATAAGGCGTGGAGCATCTGGAGAGAGATGCTGATAACACGATCTCTCTTTCGAGTTGTTTACGATTTTTGAACATGCACATATAGTGGAATAAACCGGTCCGCCCGTTGCTCTGATTCCAAAGTGCGTCTAATTCTCTCACTTTTGCACACTCTCATGCTCGGAATGGCTTACTGACGTATCTCTTTATTCCACTATATTATTGACGTAAGCGTTCCGTCAGTAAACTCATTCCTACTTCGTCTGCACTCTCTTCACGCCGCTTCGCTCTCTCGTCAGAAGTAGGAATGAGACGACTGACGGAACGTTTTCCTCAACCATACAATGCAACGCGAAAGGGCTGGCTACGTCATGAAAGCTGTGCACAATTCACATGAAAGAGCGTTGTGGAACGTTTCGCAACATGACACTGGTCCTGACTCAGTGTTATGATCTTGTCTTCATTCACAGGCTTTTCCTATGATACACGTACAATTACTGTGGTTTCCGCAGGTCCAGCAGTAGGGGCGTCGAAAGTTGCAGTGGTCGCATCCCCATCCTGCAATATATGGTTGACGAAAATGGTCCGTCCGTCGGCTCATTCCTACTTTCGACTAGAGAGCAATCGTCTGAAGAAAGTACAAACAAAGCAGGATTAAGATTGCAGATGGAAGATCTTTTGGTCAATAATACCTGCGCACCCCCCCCCCCACTCCCCAAATAGAGTGGGCGAGGTCCAGTCGTAAATCCACGCTCAGTATTTTATCGTCAATATTCATAGCTCGAGTGAGTCGCAATCGGCGCGCTTTTATTGCAAACGCGTTGCGAACGTGAAAATCGGAGTGGGCGTGCCGCTACACAGCACTGCGAATTGACCCCCTATTTTGAAATTTTCTCTAGAGCGGCTCAACGAATGTCTACCAAAATAATTTCAGGGCTTCTTGAGTTCATAGTGAAAAACTGGCGTTTTGAAACTCATAATTTTTGCTTCACTAGTTTACAGGTGTCGGATTCTATGCGCCGAAATCCCATCTATAGTAGAGAAAAAAGGAAGATATAATCGTTCCGGTTGTAGCGCTGATTCCGGTGCCTTTCAAATTGATCTAATCAACTTCTAGTATGTATCACGAGAAAGTCTAGGTGTTACTGATCTCAAAAACATATCCATATTACTGATATCTTTTCTTGGAATAAAATGGCACCGCTTAAAAGCGCGAAAAATTCGCTAAACACCGTAGCTGCGGAATCACGAATTATACGTTCCGATTTTCTAGACTATATCTAGGCCCATCTATCTAGCGTGCTAACATCACTCTAGATAGATGGGCCCGTTTATTGTTTGGATGGGAAGCGCATGAGATTTTTTTTTTGTTTTTTTTCAAGCTCAAGCAAAGTTTTTTCAAGCTTTGTAAAACTTGCCGCAAACAAATAATCTAGTCGATGTCATGCGTTTGGGTAGAATAGTAAACTTACCACAAACTCTGGGCGGATATTGTCTATGATCCTCGTATTCAAATTTCCATTCTTGATTGGACTTGATTGGATTCTTGATTGGACTTGTGTTATTTAGCATAAGTGCACAGCCAAAAGTGCAAATATGCGCGGTAACCAACGGAAGACCGAATCATTACTGTCGGAAAGCAAATTTGACTGCGAGGACCGACAGTAGGATATTACATTGGGGGTTGCGAACTGGATAAGTAGATATTTATCTATTGTTGACTATTTGATTTAGCTTCAGACAAAACGATCGACCCCTTCCTAAAAATAGGACCGCGCTTGTTGATCATAAGTTGCCATTCGGATCTTGCAGATGGGCATGATTCACCTTATGCATGATAACGTCCCATAAGCTCATTATTCCTGGCCGTGAAGCATACGTATCACAATTTTCTGACGGCAGTGGAAATGCTAAACAAATAAAATGTCGGAAAATACTCGGATTTCGGTAGGAACGCTTGTATCGGCAAACATTTGGACCCAAGCATGCTTGCTTAATAGTTAGAGCGTTGTGGCATTATAAATAATGTTCGTTCACGTACTGATTTATCTTCATAGCGCGGTGCGAAATTCTCGCTATCCTATCAGAAGTCCTTTGATGCTGCTCTTCGTCTAGTTATGTAGCTCGTTATTATGGGGTTCTTATCTTCTCCTCGCTATACGGTACGTTCGGAGCCTTTGTTTGACTTGAAATACTAGCGATTCGTGATTCACCGAGAATAGTGTAGCTTTGCTGAGAGATCAAATCACGGCCACGATAAGAGTTCAGAGACCAGAAAAGTTAGTCAGAGTGTACACTCGTTTTGGAATGGGTATTTGGCATGTTCAACGCAACATACGATCCACAAATGATTTTGAGACTCAAGCTTTGCGAAGCATAGCATACGAAACGCAACATACGATCCAAAAACCGCAGTTGAGACAGAAGCGGCTTCGGGCCAGCTTAGTTATCTTGTTAGTTAGCATATCTTTGTAGCCCATTTTTTGCTTAAAGATTGTTAGAATTTTGCAGATATTGTTCATTACACATTTTTGTTCATTACATGTCCATTTTACGCGCTCGAGCAAGGATACAAGTGCAAAAATTACTAGCATTTGCGACTCTAGAAACACGACATATGTACAGGACAAATGCTTCTTTTTCAATATTTAAAGAATATTAATGAAATTTAAATAATGGCAAAAAGAAGGGGTTACCAGTTCGAGCGGTGCCGCTGCCACGCAAAGCAGAAGGGCCGCAGAGATGGAGACGAACCGAAGACCGTACTGCATTTGCTGAAAGAGTAGAGCATCGTATCTAGACATGGTTGAGGAAGATCTTCCGCCAGTAGCCATAATTCCGAATTGCGACGAGAGACAACGCAGCGGCATGAAGACTGTACAGACAAGGTACAGGAAGGAGTTTGAACATTTTCGGAACATTTCTCGCAATGATATCTACCTATCATAGAAAGACTCGCACGAAAATAATCCTGAAAACCGTAGTCGCTGCTACGGATGGAAGTGATATGGCAGAGTGATTTCGTCTTGGTTATATACCCCCGAACTATCCCCTAGCTGGTATCGAGGCGTGGCCTATCGTGGTGATATGGTAGGGGGGGAGTGCTATCACAGTTATCAGCGGGAACGAGGGTATCTGCGTATCTATCGGGGTGAAAGCGGATGAGTAATCGTGCTGTAGAGAGTCGACGCACTCATTGTTGCGAGGGGGTGAGTATTCTCCGGGGGAGATTGCATTGCATGGGATTGCGTAGACTAAGGCTTTGTGGAGAGGCGGTTATGGGACCAGGTATAGCGGATTTAAAGGATCTGTCGGAAAATCATTCCGAACATAAGGCGAGAGAGTGTGCAAAACTGAGTGAATTAGACTCTTTTTGGAAAGGAGGAAACTGACGGATCGGGGTTTATTCCACTAAAATCTCTCCGACAACAGCTCTCGCACGCAGTAACAACTAGGTAAAGAGAAAGGAAGAATCATCCCCTCTGAAGACTTGCCGTAGGTGTGACCCTAAACGTGGAAATACATGTACAAGGTGGGGAAGGGATGACCGTTTTGTACGGTATCGTGTTGACGAACTGAATCGGCTTGGGTATTCTGAGATGACGCGCTAATTCCTGTACGAACAATAGAGCGTATCAGGAATAATCTTATGAGGAGAAAGTGAGATAAGCGTTACGCTATCACTTACACAACTATGAGGCGCTATCTCGGAGACAAGCCTAACACAAACACAAACAGAACCGGAAATTTAAAACACAGAAAAACTAACGGAAATAGCGCGCTTATCGCGATGAGATCAGGGATATCGAGATAAGTTGTGGAATATCACTACCTAAAGAATACTTATACACTCAGATAAATTTCTGGGGAATATTTCCCCACGATTTGCACTTCGGGAATAATTCACCAGCCTGCTGGGGAAAGTTCTACTTTTTGAGGAATTATTCCCTAGCCGGCAGGGGAATTTATTCCCGAAGTGCATTTCGTGGTGATATTTGTGGTGAATTTTCGCTCAGTGCAGGGCGCGCCGTGACACAGCGTAGATATGCGAATTGTTGATCATTTATGATGACCCAGTGCCCACAGTGCCTCCGCACCATGCAGACCGATAAACAATTACTCCGTTGTTTGGGCTTCGACTGCCTTACTCTCTGATTGATTGTGAGCTCCGCTCACGTCGCTCACGGCTCTCTTGACCGAAGAATGGTTGCCATTAGTGCGATAGTGAAGCTCTGACGAATGCAATGAAAGTGAGAATATCTGAATCAGAAGCAACATAATTTGATCCGACTATAAACTAATAAACCATAATCACTGGAAGTTGCATTGTGGAACTCGTTAAAGCAGTCAACGATAAATTTGTCTTCCTTGTAGTAAGTTTCTGGCCTCTGATCCCTTCGCTGAACTCTTGAAGGGAATACGACAGGGATGGCAAACCAAAGACTCGCACGTACGGAGAATGCAATAAAATCGTGAGTTGAATGCCCGAAACGCGGGGCCTTTCACTGCAAGGTTTCTGATCGAACTTGATCGGGTATAAAGGTCTCGGCCTTTCATGCATTCCAATCCCCGAGAGGAAACTGCTATCTACCTATTCGTCCTGTGTTTGCGGCTTTGTCCTCTCGCACTGACTGATGCAAAGGGGCAGGTCGTTTAGGCCTTTTCTCTTTGCCTTTAGAAGGTCAACTAATGAAATCATGAAGACAACGACAAAGAAGAGTACGAAGAAGACCCGCGAAGACGACGACGACGACGGCAAGCTGCGTGGATACGGTGAACGATTGCGCATTCAAGACTGTTGCAATAGCATGCTGTGTGCAAGAGCAAGGCTTACGTCGCGCGCATGAAGAAGCGCTGCCCTCGTACGTGCGCATTTTGCTAATCCTCGGAGAGTAAAATATCTCACTTTGGGAGGAGATACCAAAGTTTCACGCAATTAAAACGGGGGCAGAACTCCTTTCCTTTCACACGATCGCATTTAGTTAACACGTTTACTCCTTCACAAGCATTACAATCATGTCTCGCAATGAGAAAAGTGAACCACCGAGACACCCGCACACGGGTTACTGTAATGGGTTACTTCTCCGCTCGACTACGGCGTCTCTCCTTCATCGTCTACTGTAGCCCTGTCCTCCACTCGCATGTCTCTTCCGCGCACCGCGTAGATGGCGCACATGAGAACCAGGCCGAGCAGTTCCACAATCGATATCACCGACGCGCCCAACCAGAGACCCGCGTGCCCGGAGATATCCGAGATGAGGGCGACGAGCTGAAAGGGATCCTGGTCGAAAAGATATTTCGACCAGAAGATGTCTACGGATTGCGATGTCCGCGGACTATCTAATAGAGTTGTGCAGACCGGTCATTTGAGCCAATATGTTTCATTGCGTGTGGCGACGAGACGCGTCGCGGTTAAGAATGATACATGAAGCATAATCATTGTACTGACTCGTTTGCATATCTCTACTATCTAAGTTGAGAATATGCGTGAAACTGTGAGGTTCATCAGGGGAGTCACCATTAATTGAGAATCGATCTCGACAGACTAAACGCTCGAAAAGATCGGAATTGCTACCGGATACGTGGCTGCCTGGGTGTAGGTGGTCACGAACATCGTCTCGAAGAACACCTCCATGATGAGTCCATTGCGCTTGTACCTGAACATTAGGGTTTGAAAACCAAGCCTTTTAATTGCATTATGAGACCGAGAGAGTGACGAGGCGCATGGAAGAATGAAGAGAGTCAGGCGATAAAGACGCAAATCGCGCTTGGTTTTCAAGCCCTACTGAACATGGTCTGCACCGTGAATGAATAGGGGAATTTGCCCATCTGACCAGTCGATACACTCGCTCGAACTGCCGAAGTTGAGGTTACGATACTCGCAGCTGCCGACCTTGAAGCGATTTCATAATCCTAGTAAGGCAAAGAAATCAACAAAAAATGCAATTATAGTCGAGGTCCTCGGGAAAATAAAAAAAAATTAAGCAAGGTCACTAACTCCAGGAAGATCCGATAGGTTGGCATAGGGAACATCGCGCTTTCGTCTGGTATTAGATAACGAGAGGTTCATTGACATCTGCAGTTTGGCAATATTCTGTTTATGGAGGAGCATACGGATTTTTTTCTGCAAAGTCCTGCTACTATTATTGAATAGCATTATAAGATAACAAATATCTTGTTTTCGGGTTTTACCATGAATAAAGCGTATTTGGAAGATAAGTAAAACTAAAAGGAAAACAAATAAAAGGTTGAGGAGGCATGAGCGCATACCGAAAAACATTGCGTCGCGTAATATGCAGCTTTCTTTCTGGTTTCGGCATCTTCAATACTGAGACTCGGGTTTTGAATGTCGTATATAATTTCCTGAAATTCGTTGTGCTTCACTGCCACGTACGATTACAACCTACATCTAACTGTGGGACAGCGCTTGTACACCTCGAAGACTGGTTGACAAATCCGGGACTGGAACGTCCAGTCCCGGAAAAAGTGAGACAATAGCTTCCTGGCTCAAAAAGGAATATTTAAGCCTCAATCATCATAGATTTGGATTTCCCCGATTTCTATGCGAGGTATCAACAGATTTTGAAAAAAAACCGCAATTTATATAGATTACGGTAAACAGTTTTGCGTGATACTCCAGACTACGGCACTGATCGATTTCGCTTGTATGGTGAGCGTCGCTTCGCCGATTGATTTCTGGTCGCTTTTTATTTTATATTTGTGATGTGTTCTCTTTTTTACCTTTTAGATTATTGCAAGCACCTCATTGGCGTCGAGTACTAGAAGTTTAAGACGCGCAAGCGAAATCGACCAGTACCGTAGTCCGGAGTATCACGCAAAACTGTTTACCGTAATCTATATAAATTGCGGTTTTTTTCAAAATCTGTTGATACCTCGCATAGAAATCGATTACGAGGAATCCAAATCTATAATGATTGAGGCTTAAATATTCCTTTTCGAGCCAGGAAGCTATTGTCTCACTTTTTCCGGGACTGGACGTTCCAGTTCCGGATTTGTCAACCAGTCTTCGAGGTGTACGATACGCGTCGCGGTTCGCCACTCGCTGTGCATTTTAAATGTTTCGTGCGCGTTGATTTAAACGGTCGTGACTGCTCATTGCAAAACGGCAGGGCGACTATTTATTTTCTTTGGAAATCGATTTTTTCACTGGAGAAAAGGAGGCAAAGGATGAATGCGGAACCAGCATCTACTTCTCACGATACTAGTAAAAGGAAGAAGCCCAGCGTACGAGTCATCAAGAACTCTACTGCATATGGTAGAGAAAATTTACCGGCATCATCATCATTTTAAAAACTACGAGAAAGCGAAACGTAGTAAATAAATAGACTGAAGGTCAAGGCTGACAATTTTAAGATCATAAATCTTTCTATTGTCGGTTCTCGTATTCAAATTTTCGTTCCGCGCTTTCGTGATTGGACTTGCGTTATTTAGCACAAGTGCGCAGCCAAAAGTGCAAATAACCAACGGACGACGGAATAATTACCGTCGGAACGCAGATTTGAATGCGAGGATCGACAATATAATATAGTGGAATAAACCGATCCATCAGTTTCTCCCGTTCCAAAATGAGTCCAATTCTCTCACTTTTGCACACTCTCTCGTCGGAATGATTTTGTAACGGATTTTTTTAAATCCACTATACCATGAGAGTGCAGCGGTCGATGCTTGCGTTCAGATTGATCAGGCAACTCATGAGAGAAACGTTGAGGAAGGCCATAGATGCATTAACACCGTCCATCCAGCATAGATCAACCTTGAGATAAGATTAATATCAGGAGTATCTCGAAATCCTTGTTAAATGCGCTAGAAAATGGAATATCGTAGGCGGTTTGGAGGATAACTTTCTTTTCTTTTTTTGCTTTCCAAATGTTTTCGAATATTGCGGAATGCGCCAAGCAATTGTCCTATATGATGTTAGTTCTATCCCTCTTGAACTTCTTAAAATTTATGCCGCTCTATAAAAGGCGTCCTCTCCAACTACCCTAGATCTACCCACCATACGAAGCACTAATTCGTAAGCAGTACAAGCAAGCTGTATATCTAATTAAGAGTGTTTACCGTAACGTTGCATACTGACGGATCTATTTGCGTGAAGTCTGGATAGTCGCTATCCCAGTCGTTGACTGCTGGACGGTCTTGATGAAGAGGCACGAAGTCGAAATCAGCCAGAAGCTATAAATTGAAATAAATAAAAAAAACAATTAACTTTAAAAAAATGAATTCAACTAGGATTCTTCGAGTTTTAGTTTTCTTCGACCAACCGTTTTATGTTATATGCTAAATATGCTGACATTTCCCGTTTCGTTATTTTAATATTAAGATATCTTAGATAACAGCGTGGACAAATGAATGAATTAAAGCGACATGGAAGAGATTTTCACGTGGATTTCGCTTGATTTTTTTCGTTATTCGACACGAAGACCAAAAGTAAACAAGTATGCGAAACGCAACCACGACGCTATCTACTGGGACGTACAATTTTTCGATTAGTGGCTTCTTCCTTCATCTAAGCGATTAAACTTTAGATACCTATTCGCTTTCTATCACAGCATAGTTATTATTTCGCTCTTTATGTCATTCAGCAGATCTAATCGTCCTGATCGGGTATTTCGAATTTATCAGATTGACGTTTAGCTTAACGTACCTCACTGCATCTCAAATTGAGAAGAGATAGATTGCTGGAGCTTCCAACCATCGTCGGGCACTCCGACGGGGCATCGTCGTAGATGCATGGCCAAACGCTTATAGTAGGTCCAGAGTACAATATGCACCTGAAAGCAATGGAACCCTTGACGAAATGTTCTGTGGGTGAAATGTTCCTTGAAAAGTATATGTGAGACGTGTCCTGCATGTTTTTGCAGCGTTTGAAGGCTTTCGGTTATGCTATTGTCGGTCCTCGTATTCAAATTTTCGTTCCGTGCATTCTTGGTTGGACTTGCGTTATTTACTTCTTACTAGCAAATCATTGCAAATTTTGTCCGTCTGTCTGTGTGTGTGTGTGTCTGTCTGTCTGTCTGTCCGTAGGTCGATAATCTCCTTTAGAATTGCGAATTTCATTAAAAGACCCCTATTCAATTCTTCATACCTCGGGACCATTTTTTGCATTTTTGAAAATTCTCAAAAATGGCTGAGAAAATCAATATTTTTGAAAATTTTAAAAAAATCTTCTACTTTTGTCAGAATACGTTTCAGAGCACGGGGATCATTTTTGTCAAAAAGTCATCAGAGAAAAACTGAAATTTTTTGAGGTCACTTTGACAAAATGTGCAAAAACGTTTGGCGCAAGCTGGATCCGAACTCGTGCGCTCTTGGCGAGCACAGCCTCTTAGCACTAATCTACCCTGGTATATGGCTGTGGGAGCCCTGTGTTATGTGTCCAGGAGCGAAGCTCCTGGACCATATAAGCAGGGCGACCGCGGCACGCTTCGTGGATCGCCGGGTACAGCGTAGTTTTGCTAGTTTAGGATAAGTGCACAGCCAAAGGTGCAAATAACGAACGGAAGGCGGAATCGTCGACAATAACAATAAGCTATCCATACATTCGCAGAGAGCGAAATTACCTTGGCCTGCGCCTCAGTTAAAAATTTACCACCCCGATTACCCCGGCTTAGCACAGCATTCCTAGCGTTCCATTAGCGAATGGCGGTTTCCGCTGTGATCTATCGTTACTGCGTCCACAAAAATTAGTCAAAATTTGCCAATTTAAAAACTTAAGCTGCTCCTCATCTGTCCAAAGAGCTGCCAAAATTTGGTGAAGATTCATCCAGCCATTGTGGAGTAAATTCAAAATTAGTAGCCAATTCGCTATTAGACACTTCCCCCTTTCGGTCAGAATACTGTGTTAGGCCTCAATTCAAAAACATCTCGTCTACCCCGAATGGTTGGTGTAATTTCAGATATGCCCAGCCCGTCGGTGTAAAATTTTCCTCATAAGTTTTGAAAAAGTTGGGGTAATTTCGCTGAGTGCTAGGCAAACCCGCAGTTCTTCGTTGACAAGCATGGATTGCCGGTGATGACCGCGAAGTATGAAGAGTCGTAGATTGCAGGATACTTTATGCGGCACTCCGTATCCTGCAGTGATTCCCCTCTATCTGGTACTCATAGGCTATAGGTACACAAGTTGCGACTAACATTTGGGGAAAGTTTTGTTAGAATGCTTTTTTTCTTAAATAAAATTGCAACGACCAGCCCCAAGCCTTTTGGTCAGAAGAATCTTAGATTGATTCCAGATCTGTTATTGTCGATCCTCGCATTCAAATTTGCGTTCCGACCGCAATGATTCCGTCTTCCGTTGGTTAATTGCACATTTGGCTGTGTACTTATGCTAAATAACGCAAGTCCGATCAAGAATGCGCGGAACAAAAATTTGAATAGGAGGACCGACAATACGTACTTGAGCCGTCATCTGCTGCGGCGGATCCCGACCACATCCCGTCGTGAAAGGTGGAACTGTATGAATGGAATATTACAAGTTCCACGAAAGTTGACAAAAAGTATGCAAACGATTGCGAACTGTCTATGCAAATACGCGCGCTGATCTACCTCTCCGGCTCCAATTTTCTTGCAATTCTATTAATTAATGCCATAGTAACACGTAGGGAGTTACTATTGGACAACGTAATCAGCAGGAATAGTTTGTTATTTCAATCAGAAGTATTAAATCGTTCCGTTTTTGAGGACAACTCCCATGGAACCTTTAGTAGTTCACACTATGAATCTATTCACACTATAAATCCAGGTACACCGATGCAAAGCAAAGAATGTCATTCTTATGGAAAAATATGGCTTAGAGAAAACTGGAGCTTGAGCAACCAGAGTATCCATCTTCCAACGTGCGCTAGATACGCATACGCATTGTAGAACAATAATGTAGAACGCATCGTAGAACAAAAAATTTTCCTTTGCAATTTTTCTCGCTTACTCGGAATGATTACTGTCCTATAGGTCAACCTGTTGCAGTACTGGCAGATGTCGTCTCCGATGTTACGGTCGTCTTTGCGGTTGTCGTTGGCTCGGTATCCGTCGTCATTGGATTGGTGTCTCCTTTCGATGTCGATGATGATGATGATGATGATGATGATGATGATGATGATGATGATGATGATGATGATGATGATGCTAAATTCGAAGTCAAGTGAGTCACAAGGTATACGTCACAATTTTTGGACAGCAGTCACAGCATTCCGGCCGAAAGGGGAAGTTTCTAATGGCGAATTGAGAACTAATTTTGAATTTACTCCACTAGGGCTCAATGGATCTTCACCAAATTTTGAGAGCTCTTTCGACTAATGGCGAGGAGCTTAAGTATTTAAATTCGTGATTTTTCGCTCATTGTTATGGGCGCAGCGATGATATTTAGATCACTGCGGAAACCGCTAATCGAACACTAGGAGTGCTGAGCAGTGTAAATGTTAAGCGATCGAGAAACCGAAGAATAACCCCGACAAAGAAAATTCGAATCTTTGACCAACATTGCCGGCATACCGGGCATCAGTGTTGCTTGAGAGGTTGCGCTGACGACTGTGGCTGGCGTAGAGGCAGGCATGGCTGTCGTTGTCTCGCCTTGCGTTCCTAACAAGCGGAACAATGAGCTTCGAATGAATACGGGAAACCTGTGGTGGTCGAGGCTTCCGCGGCCGTAGTATCAACTACAGAAACGGCAGAAGCAGAAGCTGTAGATGTTGCTGTACTACCAACGGAAGGCGATTGAGAGGAGATAGATGCTTTCTGTAATGAATAGGCCGAATGGAGAGCCCACGGCGTATGTCAGACACTTCCCCACTCAAATCATGAGTCGAGCCATCAAATTAGCCCCTGTATGCAGATGACAGTTCAGTTGTTGGCTATAGTGGATTAAAAAGATCCGTCGGAAAATCATTCCGAATATAAGGCGAGATAGCGTGCGTAAGCGAGAGAATTAAACCCATTTTGGAGCTGAAGCAACTGACGGATCGGGGTTTATTTCACTATATGGTTGACGAAAATGCTCCGTCAGTCGTCTCATGCCTATTTCGGCCGAGAGAGCGGTGCGGTATGAAGAGAGTGCAGACAAATTAGGAATGAGTTTACTGACGGAACTTGTTCTTCAATAATATCTTCTACTATCTTCTTACTATCTTCGAAGAGTATGCTCACATCGTAATTTCCGAAATCGCTCCCGTCCCCCAGACGAGATGGGTTGACCAGGTAGAACGAGTCGTACTGTCCCTGTGTTCCCGTCGCGACCAAATACTAAAATCGCGAAATTCAAAAAAAAACATATCGAGAGAAGTTTTCTCGCCTTCTACCAATGACTTACTCGTTGGATTGCTGGTCGTTATTCTAGATGACGTTAGCTAGATCAGCCTAACATACCATGGCTGAGGGAAAGGTTAGGGCGGATGGGGTGAAAGTGTAGAAGTAGGATGAGCACGGAAGCGTGCAGTTGCACAGGCGAGGATTGAGCGGGTTGGACAGAAGGTACATGAGACAGTCCGCTTAATTCATTCCTTTATATAAGTATTGGTACCGCAGAACGCATTACAGGCATTCAACATACGAACTAGTGTTGGCGAACCCGATAACGATTCCTCGGGCATTTTCCGCAAGAGTGAACGATAAGGAAAAAAACGAGAATATCGTTTACCTTTATGCATTCAAATACTAGACCCGATATTCTCGCTCATTGCGAGAACCTCGCTATCTCATTCTTGCCTCGTATCAGTCGGTCGGTCAATCTTTTCCATCATCAATCGCTTGTCTTTTCTAGCATTAATTGAATTATACCGCACTTCAAAAAGAGAACCACCAGGAATGAATCTCGTTATGAGCGAGAAACTCGGGTGGAGAACGAGAGACCCGAGATTATCGTTGCCATTTACCTCCTGACCCGAGGTTCTCGTTATCGGGTTTGCCAACACTAATACGAACAAATGCATTACCTGTATGGTGGAATAAACCGAGCCGTCAGTTTCTTCCGTTCCAAACGAGTCTAATTCTCTCACTTTTGCACACTCTTCCGCCCTAGGTATGTTCGGAATGATTTTCCGACGGGGATCATTCTAATCCACCATAAATTGCTAGTTGCGGAAATTTTGCGCTGACCCTGATCAAGAGTACTGCAAACGGTATCGTTGTCGCTCGGCCCGAGAAGGGGGTCGACACACGCACACTTCTCGCGTGAGAGCCGCTTCTCGCAGTCGACAAAGCACTTCGTTCGGACCTCCGCCTGGAACGGACAATGTTGACGGAGCTTCTGAGGCTCCTTTGAGCAATCAATCGATCAATCGGCTTACCGTTTCGTTCGGCGGGTAAGCTGTACAGTTGCTGTACGGCCTTTCGAGAAGCCTCTCCTCGGACTTAAAGATCTGAGGCTGATCACAGCTTGCTATCTAGATAGGGCTTACCCGAGTCACCGCCACAAAGGTCTGGAGCGAGACTCCCATGCGGAGACTCGTGCTAAAGTCGGGCACCGTACCCCTGTCGTGGATCACCGTCTGTCTGAAGAGGAAATTTATGACAATCTGCTCCGTCCGTTTCATTTCACAGTTCTTGAGCCAGCAGTGGATGACGTTCGACAACGTCGCATCTTGATTTCATAAAATTCTTTTCATATATTTGTAAACGTACATTGCTGCTGCGTCCGTGGTCGAGACGAAATCGAACGTCTGCTGCTCGGGGGGAGCTTGCTGTAACCACTATCATCGAAAGAATAAGTATTAAGTATTAAGCAAAATACTAAATATAAGAAAATATACTATGCTCTAAATATTACGCAAACGAGTTAAATAATTTGAGCAAAATTATTTCAGTGCGCGAGTTCTGTAACGTAGCTTTTCAAAAGTTAGCTTCCGTTGCTTTGGTGCTCTAGATTGCTGCATGCGAGTTGCTTTGTTGTCTTCACGTGTATGGTACAAAGTAGCACACCGCTCCTTGCAAAAACTGAGACATCGCAGCAAAAAGAACCCGTACGAATGGTTACATATTATTACTATATATCATCATATCCCACTATCAATTGTCACATGGTCAGTGCTCACGTTCACGAGCATGAGAAGTCTCAGTCCCTGATTCCTGCCGGGCCGTGTCACATTCCTCGTCATCGAAAACGTATAGCACCGCCCGTAGTCGGGATGCAGGAACTCGACAAAGTTATTCCTGCAACGACTGTATTAATAATTTATCTACATGCGCAGGCATGAAACGATAACATATAGTGATTTCAGAAATATTGCGATTCTAGAGTTTTGCATGAGAGTTCTTGTGATGTCCATGTTTCCCTTTTTCATATACACTCAGAGAAATTTGTGGGGAATATTTCCCCACGATTTGCACTTCGGGAATAATTCACCAGCCGGCTGGGAAATTTCGGCTTTTTGGGGAATTATTCCCTAGCGGGCTGGGGAATTTTTTCCCGAAGTGCATTTCGTGGTGATATTTGTTGTGAATTTTCGCTCAGTGTATATAACCGCGACAAGTCACGTCACCAAAAGCAACGTAGCGCATCGACCTCTCGCGTGCATACACAAAAAATACCGTATCCTGAACGTTGTGGCTCGTTCGCTTAAGATTTAGAACACTGTGCACATCTCTATTCTAAATATTTGTAGTTTGACCTTGTCTGTACTCATCTCATACGTCCTGTCTGTCTCTGAAGTAGGACAATGGATGGTGTCGCCTTCCCTTAGTTACCCGGCTAGTCATGCGCTTTCCCCAAAACTACAAGGAAGTCTTCACTAGAGACTCTCGTCAAAATGGCACCAGTTTTCCGATGATCATCAGCATTTTGGCTAGATTGCAAGAACGGCACACTGATAGCATTTACGTCACAATTCTGCGGCGATGAATCTGATTAAATATTACTCGCAGAAATGTTCCGATAGTAAGCGCATTACCAACTTTTCTGCGCCCTATTTATACCGCTTCGCTTGTTGTAAATCATTATAAGCGGGAACCAGGGAACCGATAGAACCCTGTTCCTCAGCCACACTTACGAATCGCACGTTGCTCCGGCGAACGTGCACTCGCTCACGATCTCGTCATACGCGTATCCGGCGGAGACGCGATCCGCATCCGGAATTTGGTAGACGAGAAGTCTGCGAGAGTTTGGTTAAGCACTACTCCGTAAGTAAGCCACTATTCCAACCGTTGCATTAGCTGTGCTCGGTGGATTCGGTTTATCTGCCCGCCGCTCTGAATCGTCACTTTCGTGCAAATCTCTAGGTAGGTTTTGAAAACCAAGCTTCGTGCATTTGCGCATTCCGAATCTCTTCGGTCGTGCATGGTTCACCCTCTAGCCTTTATAAAAGGCAGGTAACGCATACTATTCACGTACCCTGAGAAGTCCGAAATCATCGATGGAGTAGTTTCCACGTTCGATCTGGATGTACTGCTCGTGCAGCTTGAGCACTTCGGCGAAGCTTGGAATCTCTCTGAACACGTAGCCTATGCGTGCCATGCATCCAAGGTCACAACGTTCTGCTTCAAAGGCTAGATCATGCTTGCAAAAGGAGAGAGGGGAGGTGAGAGAGCATGGGAATTGGAGAGACGCAGACACAGTCGCAATCGGGCATAATGCGGACTGGCGGAGCATAGTGCAAGGTGGAACTAACCGGATCGCGGACAGCTTGAAAGGGTTCTCGTTACATACAGTCACGGAAGGAAATGGCTGAAAATGCACGAAAAAAACTCGCAGAGCAACTTGAGCGTGCTTACCACAGATGTTGCATTACAATCTGTGTCGATCTGCGAAGGGTACCGGAGGTATTTGACCGTTAATATGACGCATGCTGTGCAGAAGCAGATGGTCCTGAAGCGCAAGATTGGAAGGGTTGGAAAATAGAGCATGTGATTCGTGTCTTTTTAACCGATATCTTTCGTTCCTTTTGGTGACGAGA
>LS871218.1:1595-13506 GCA_900490955.1 Micoletzkya japonica | reverse complement strand
TTATTCAGCGTGATCACCGGGAATAGTTTGTTATTTCAATCAAAAGTATTAAATCGTTCTGTTTTTGAGGACAACTCCCGTGGAACCTGTAATATAGTTAAGCTCGAATAGTAAATATTATTTGCATGCGATGCTGATAGGTTTTTGTGATGATACATTTACTATTTCAAGTAAAAATTGAAGAAAAAATTGTGATTTGGAGGAGTATTGAGGAGCCGTATCGCAGAACTCTGGCTGCATCTGAGATTAGGAAAGACTATGATGATGGGAAACGTTATTATTGGAGGAAAACGAATGTTGGGAAATCTTTGCAGCGCACTTCGCTAAATACAGTGAAACTCTCTTGGCAAAATGCCAGAATTACCGGCTCCGGCTGAAGTTTTACGGTGGTTAGAGCGTTCGCTTTCCCTTAATAATACTTTGCAAGTCTTTATAACAACAGTGATCGATATTGTACGTAAATTTTCAATTTGGAGCGAATTTATCCATTTCGGATCGTTGTTATGACCAACTTGCATGTTTCAGAGCGCTAAAACTCGATGTTTACCCCTGTCGATTTTCTTGAAAAAATATATCTGGTGCAGAATTGTATGCAGATTCCAATTCCGTTGTCAAAAGCATGAGCAACGACCCTTCTAAAAGGGTGAAAAATTCAGATTTATGGTGAAATTATACTCTGCTGGGTGTAAATAATTGATCGCGCCCTTATTTTTTTAAATTCCGTCGTCAAAAGCTTGAGCAACGACCCTTCTAAAGGGTGAAAAATTCAGATTTATGGTGAAATTAGTGGTTTTTGCACAATAATTCTATTAAATGTAGACCGATTCGAGCAATTATTTACGTTTTCTTCATCAGAAGAACAAAACGGTTCGAATGGTATATAGATTGTCTCTTTTTGTCCACTTTTGCATGGTTGACTACCTGTCAAGTCGGTTACGGTGGTTACGGTAGACCACTTTCATGGTCTCATAATTGGACAATTAGCTAGGAATGAATGAAACTATAATCCCTCAAAATTTCAGATTTTTTTGAATTTTTAATTTTTCATCCAATCCGCTGGGGGTACTCCATTCTCTCGAAACGTGTTCACCAGGGGTTATCGCGTGGTCCGACCGCATAACACTTATCTCCTGATTGAGAGGGGGTTATCGCGGGGTTGCTCGGTCCATCTCGTGAACGTTTATCGTAGCGGCCATGCTCGGGGCCGCTAGAAGAGGGGCAAAAGTGGTGGGAAGGGGGGCATGGATAGGAAGCGTCCTCCCCCATCACGCCATCACCGACATCTTCTGCTTCCGTTCGGTGCGGCGAATCTGGAGATGACAATTGAGCAAATGTCATTTTGGTGACAATGACAATGGCCGTCTGATGACAACGTGGTATCTAAGTGAAGAAGCATGACCGAACTTGATCGGAATTAAAGGTGGTGTAGGCAGAATTTTTATGGAACTCATCAGGCCTGCCTTTTTTTGTGATTTTGGGGTATAATTCTAGACAAAAGCATAATAAAAATAAAAATCATAAGCAAATTACAAAGAAAGCGTGATTGAAAAACTGCTTGATGGACAGGGAATTCAAAAAATAAGGGCGATAGAGTTTTGAATGTCACTCTATTTACACCACCTTTAAATGAATTCTTTAGATCACAGTAACTTTTTATCTTTGGACTTTTCACAACTTGCATAATTTGCACAATGAACATGGGACGACTCACATCTTGATTGGTCTGCATCGAGATCCACATCTGCAATACCGTTAAATTAGTAAATTTGCGCAAAAAATTTGAAACTTTCCCCACTTTTCCCCGCTTTTCTTACAAGTCAGCTCAAAATGATCTTAGAGAGTTCTCGTTGGTCGTATTCGAATCCTCACAACGAGATCTATCTGTGCTTCAAGTTTGACCAAAAACGGATCACGTTGAAGGATTCAATGGCGCGAAATAAGAGATCGCAAAGGGTAGATCGGCCTATGCACCATTGGATTGGGAGAGAGGTAGAAATGGAACCGTGACCAATTTTAGCCGAGTGGACGACTCGGCTAAAATTACGGCTATGGCAAAAGTGGTGAAAGTTAGCAATGGACGGATCAGCTTAGTCCACTAAAGATGAGACTATTGGAAGTTCACAAATAATCACACTTGTCGTTTCATGCCCCTGCATGTCAATAAATACATAAATATACTATCGTCTTCGCCCAAGATGAGAGCTTTCATTCGTTACTCTCATGCCGGGGCGGTTTCATTTGCACAACACTACCTGGGAGGTCTGTGACTTGCCCATCTGTGATTTGTCGATCTGCGCCTTGTCTATCTCAGCACTCGACGTGCTCGACGACCACGGGGCTTTCTCCCTCAGGAACGTCAGGCACACACGCTTTCCGAACTGCTGGAAATGTTTTTTTCGTAAACAAATATCGCCAACCTGTACTAGAGTTCGCAGTAATAACCTATTTTTCACCTACCTCTGGTCTCTCGCAATCAATCGCAACTGTTAAAGGAAATGTCCCACGAAAAAAATCGTTATTGAGTTAGTCGTTGGACTCAGTAACGATTTTTTTCGTGGGACATTTCCTTTAATTAATTGGTTGTCACTTGAAAAGAATGAGATGCACTCAGAGAAATTTGTGGGGAAAATTTTTTGCACGATTTTTACTTCGGGAATAATTCACCAGAGAAATTTCGGCTTTTTGGGAAATTATTCCCTAGCGGGCTGGGGAATTTATTCCCGACGTGCATTTCGTGGTGATATTTGTGGTGAATTTTCGCTCAGTATGGTTGGAGGGACCCTTTAATTGTGTGTGTTACACCTCCTCGTTAAACACATTAAAGGGTGCCTCTGACCGTCTCACATTCATTTCTAGGTGCGTCCAATTAACGTGCGGTCAGTCGATTGTGAGAGACAGTAGAGGAATGGAGAGACGCCAGTTTTCAAAACAACTATTTCTAAGCAACGACGAGATTTCATGCGTTACTACGAATGCGAGAGAAAATAAACGATATTTAGATTGGGGCTTACACACGCCAAGATCGTACCTCCTTATCGTAACCGTACTTCAGGTTCACGTTGAGCAGGAACTGAACCTCATTTGACTTTGCGAAAAAGACACCAGCGAAAAAAGATACGTCACTGGAAATAACAGCATGAGAGCCCGCGCAGCTTTTCTTTAAAAGGAGCCATACCAGGAGTACGGTAGCTTTTGAATTCGCGGGCTATTCTGATATGCAATAAAAGCCTTTCCGCTCATTTTTTCCGGCTGTTCGTTTACTTAAAATTGCATGATCGGAACGATGTGAAAAATCGTTTTGTCAATGAATCAGAGCTGTATATCATATATCCGATTTTGAAAAGAGCGCGTTGCTCTTTGCATCCTCAGTACTCCTTGAATAGTGAAGTAAGGAATACCCCCGTCAAGATGATTAGATCAGATGCATGACGAAAAGAGCGAGTATGGCCAAAAACTCGTGGTCCGGTTCCTTTAATAATAAACTTTGGCCAGGTAATTTGCCGAGAAATGATCCACATTGTTTGGCATTCTGGGGTCTACGAGCTTTAATTCTCCACGCATTAGTATCGCGTTCCCCTCGACAGACCTCATAGCTCGCGGCTTTCTCGATCCTTTCAAGCTGCTCGACGAAGATCTGTAAGTATTATTGGCGAAATATTCCATCAATAATCGCCTAGGAAGGGGAGGCCCCCCGCAACTGTTTATGGCGCCTTTCTGGCAATGTTTCACACCTTTATAAACTGCGGAAAATGCCTGGGAAAAACGACTCGAAAGGAGAACTCCCCACCATCCCCCCCCCCCCCCCCCTCCCCGCCAAAACCCACCTTGATCCTGACGAGGACCTTGTCGCGGGAGCTGGCCTTGGGCAGCTTGTCCAGGGTCTCCTTGCGCATGTTGAGGTAGACCGGGTAGACGTCGCTGAAGAACCCCTCGTCCAGATCGTACAGGTCCTGCACGAGACTGCTCGTGTCTGAAAGCGTGTCAGTAGAAGATATTACGAATCGAGTACTTTTCGACGATACGTTTCATTGTTTTGGTGGCAAGAAGCGTCGCGGTTATGAATGATGCGTGAAACATAAGCATCCAAAAGTACACGATTCGTATCCTCTAGTCGTCAGTGCTCTGTTGACGAATGGAAGTTGTAGAGCGTTCCATTTTTGATGCATATGTTTCCTATTACATCATTCATAACCGCGAGGCTTCTCGTCACCCAAAGCAGCGAAACGTATTGGTCAAAAAGACCCGATCGGAATGCTCTAGTCGTCGTGCCCCCCGACACGACACGAGAGCGTGAAGCGATAAGAGGAGGGTCTAGATCATATGATTTGCAAAGAAGCATACAGCATACTGTACAGCCGTACTATCTTTAGTCTCTAGCGTCATTGTGCTTGCTATAAAGACCTTTTCGTAAATGATAAACACTAGAGGCGTGCGTGGGTTTCATAGCTTTTGGCGACGAGAGGCGCCGCGGTTATAAATGATATGTGAAACATAGGTATCAAAATCAAAGTCTCATGCACAACTCTAGGGTTTGAAAACCAAGTGCGATTAGAGCGTATTTATCGTCTGACTCTCTTCAGTCTTTCATGCTCCTCATCACTCTCTCGGTCTCATGATGCGATTAAAAGGTTTGGTTGTCAAACCCTACACAACTCTAATAATCTCACCGTTGTCTGAAGTCAACTTGGTCAGCGCCTGGAGCAGAATATTCTGAAATCACGGGAATGGCCACGAGTTCTTCTTTTCTATTTTCCCCTCTTTTTTTGTTTTCTAGATGTCTCCACGGGTTTACGAGAGGCTCCTTCGAGCGAATGCACATTGTTCGCATCGTGGCCCGTGAGCTTTTTCTTATTGTTAGATGATTTAATTGATCGAAGACGACGACGACGAACACTGCACTCCTCGCCAAACTCCCTGTACTGGTCCTCCGTCATGTTCTCAGCCGCATACCACTTCACCCAGTTGATCTCGCTGGCAATGCAGCCCGGCTCGCCCTCCAGCTTGCGCTCTCAAAGGTGGAATATATTAGCTAAATAATCTTAAAAAATAATTTGCATAATATTGTAAAAAAAAGTTTGAATAATAAAAAAATCTATCGCACTTTCGGGCGCATTCTTGCACGTCTTCTTGACCTCGAACCAGCAGTTGTCCCAGATTTCCTGGAAATTAAAAATACCATTTTATGCTCTCCTATCTACAGGTCTGTCCGAACAGCGTCTTTTTGTCAGCGTGTTTTGTGAGCATTTCTAATACTTTGCATCTAGCAAAATGCTTTCACGTTGGCATCTACAGTACCGACCAAAAGTTTAAACGCTTTTACGTTTTTGATTATAAATTTGTTCGCAATGAAACACTCACGATCAAACTTGCAGGGTATATAAAACTAAACAGTACGAAAAAATTGGTACTTGAATGATAGTCATTACTCAACTAATTTGTCATGACTATTACTCCTAATTGATGGAAATGTACATAATCATAACTTACGAGATGTCAAGTAAGATTAAGGCCAAGAAATACAAAATTGAGTAATTTCCTCAAAAGAAATAGAGATGCAGAGATTACTGTAACTTGTCATGATCGTGACCCGACAGATGACCAGCTGGAGCACTACCGTAATCTCGGGCTTTTCGTTTGATTTTCCGCCATAGTTGTCGATGGCGGAATCTTTCGCACCGCCGATTTCATCACCTGTTTCTCTTTGATGGTATTCTGACTTGTGTTATTCTCATCTGTGTCTTCTGTATTTGAGGCCTTTTGCTGTATTTGAGGACTTGTACAGACGAGCAGAGACGCTTGTCCCCGATTCATCTCGACTCCGCGCTTCGTCGATTCTCGAGTCAAGGAGTCACCGAACCGCAGAGGTATTATAGTTATATTTTTATCAGATCCGTTCTTTTGGATTCTACCCTATTGCATTAATCATTGATTTCTTTGTTCCTTTCTTCATTCCCTACTTTGCCCCGTTGTTACCCACGAGTATTTGCATCAACGAGACGATTAATTGTGGGATACATTTTGGCCCTATCCGTGTGTAGAAACGTCCCCCGTGGAATAGCATATTCTACGTTATATTGAACAAGGACGTTTAGTTGAACACCTCGCAAGTGGATTGACGACCAAGTGTGACCTCGTCCGATCCCTCTTCCCTCTGGTTAGTTTCTAGTTCACTGTTTACCGTCTTTTGCAATAAATTAGTCCTTCCAACTAGTGTTCCCTATCACACGGTAAAGGGCAGCCAAGATAGTCACTCCAATAATTTGAATTGGAGTAGACTTCATCACATAATTTGCAGTTTTTCATCTCAAGCCTGACGAAATTTAAAAAATCAATTTCAAGCATCACAGAATGCCCTATGATTTTTTCTATGACCTCAACTAATAATATGTTTTACTACTCTAGTATACGAAACTAATTTGCAATGCACCAGACATAGAAAAAATCGTATCCATAGTTATCGTAGATAGCGCTAATTTCCCATTTTCAATTTTAAAATTCATATCTAATTTATTTGTTGAGTTTTCGATGTGAAAATTTTATGCCATACTAATCTACGAGCAGAAAACGATGGTTACACTTATTTTTCACAAAACTTGATTTTTCGATGTTTCAACTTTTCAGGTACACCCCTAATCCACCCCTACCTGACGCAAAGTTGAGCAGCGTTCCACACTAGCTCAAATAGCTATGATGTTCGCAAGGCATTCAAAAGCTTAAGTTCAAAAAATTAGACAAAAACCTTCGCATTCAGTGAAGTTATGAGTTATGAACTGTAGACGTTCCGACTCGCTACGTATCGGGTAAGTAGAGAATCGGAACGTCTATACTTCATAACCCATAACTTCACTGAATGCAGAGGTTTTGTCTAATTTTTTGAACTTAAGCTTTTTAATACCTTGCGAACATCATAACCATTTGAGCTAGTGTGGAACGCTTCTCAACTTTGCGTCAGGTAGGGGTGGAATAGGGGTGTACCTAAAAAGTTGAAACATCGAAAAATCAAGTTTTATGAAAAATAAGTGTAACGATCGTTTTCTGCTCGTAGATTAGTATGGCATAAAATTTTCACATCGAAAACTCAACAAATAGATTAGATATGAATTTTAAAATTGAAAATGGGAAATTAGCGCTATCTACGATAACTATGGGTACGATTTTACTATGTCTGATGCATTGCAAATTAGTTTCGTATACTAGAGTAGTAAAACATATTATTAGTTGAGGTCATGGAAAAAATCATAGGGCATTCTGTGATGCTTTAAAAATTGATTTTTAAATTGCGTCAGGCTTGAGATGAAAAACTATGCAAATTAGTTGAGCAATGACTATCATTCAAATACCAAATTTTTCGTACTGTTTAGTTCTATATACCTTTCAAGTTTGATCGTGAGTGCTTCATTACGAACAAAGTTATGGTCAAAAACGTAAAAGCGTTAAAACTTTTGGTCGGTACTGTATTTGCTGTCTCGTAGGGTTTGAAAACCAAGCGCGATTAGCGTATTTTTCGTTTGATTCTTTTCATTCTTTCACGCTCGCTCCTCATTACTCTCTCGGTCTCATAATGCGATTAAAAGGTTTGGTTTTCAAACACTACTGTCTCGGATCATTCTTGCACTTTGATGCCCCAATACTGAGGCATCTGTCGGTCACCTTCCCTACACCACTTACGTCCAGCACCGTAGCCGCCTTATCCCTCGCCGCAGGCGCGTATTTGTTCTGCAATGCGAGCCGGGAACTACGCCCAATTAAATGTTACCCTCCTCTAATGCCCGGCTATTTATGACCTCTCAAAAATGTCTCTAAAACTGTTTGTATTATCGTGGTCAGAGTTTTTCTGAAAATGTTGAAAAAACGAAATCACCTGAAACTGCTGTTTTATCTCAGCCAGCTTGAGCTCCTTGAAATCACGCTGAGCCGCGACCAAGTCAGTTATCGCCTTCTGCTCCACTGCAGATTACAGGCGTCAGATTAAAGGGACATGGAAGTGATTTTCAAGTGAAGCTTATATGAAACATTTTGTCATAATTAGTATAAAACCAAAAGGAAAAATAATAAAAATTAATACTTCGAGAAATGATTTTTTGAAATTTCGCTCAACGACGACGCTACTGTGTTTAGCGAAAGGAATTAAGCCAAAAGCGACATTCCTCTCAAAGACGGAAGCCCGGAACGAAAAAATAAAACATGCGATTTTCGAGTTTTTTCCATTTTTTATTGTCACTATGTTTTTCCTCACATTTTGAAACCTTAGAAGAATTTTCATCGAATTGTAAAACTTTTGGTTACAGGCTGCTTGCTCCCTTTAAGGTACGGAATAATAATAATAATAGTTTATCGCGCCTAAGGAGTGAGTAAAGTAAAGAGAGGATAACAGAATAAAGTAGAATGCAACGATGAGACTGGGAGCTCGATTGGAAGCATTTCATAGACGCTTGAAGCATTCTTCTTTCTAGAGGAAAGCAGGCAAAGCTTATTGTTAAGTAGGGTGGGGGGGGGGGTAAACATATAGTGGGAAATACAGTTTTTTTCGGAACACACACAGAAAAATATGTGCTCTATTTGGCACCTTGTTGTGCTCGTTTTCGCCCCTGGACATATATGGGCCCCATGGAGCACATAATGTGCTGGATTGGGCGCATTGGGTGCTCCGTGGGGCACATTATATGTCCAGGGGCGAAAGAGAGCACATATTTTTCTCCGTGCATGTAACGGTGCACCAACCAGCCGACAAGACTACCGCACAGCAGCGCTGGAGTTGTCTCAGCTTTAGCTGAAATATTCTTTATACTCTCTACTCTATTTAGCGTGTTAAAGCGAGTAAGTAGCAACCGAGCACATTTCCAGGCACACAGCATTCCGCCCGGTGTAGGATGTGTCTGATAGCGAAATGGCCACTACTTTTTGAATTTACTCAAGAGTAGCTAAACCAATCTACACAAAATTTTGGGAACTTCTTGAATTCATAGTGGCGAGCATAAGTTTTCATAATATTGTCGTTCACTGGTTCGCCTACAGGATCGGATCCTATACGCAAAAACCGCTATTCGCTATTATGACGCTTGGAATGCCGTGCAGAGTCTTGGGCTCTGAGACTCTGGAAATGTATTCGATCAGTACATATGACTAGAGGTTGGTAAGGCGACTTTAAAAAGGCTCCGGATTTTGCGCTACAAGCGGAACGATTATATCTTTCTCTTTTCTCTTTGTCCTATACCCACATCGATTCTCCCCTTCACGAATTTCTGCATATCTGCTTCGATGGACGCGCATTTCTCCTTCATGGTGCGCCTCTCCTGAGCACGAATATGTCTTACACCGTTTTTTGGTTTGGAACCATGATGTATTTTTTCTGCCTTTTCTGTTGTATTATTTATGACTAAATTGCCTAACCATAATGCCTTTTTTAGTTTCTAAAGGTACTGAGAATAGCAAGCTACGGTTCTCTTTTTTGAGACGGATGAAGAGATCTCAAATCTTTTCAGTCACAGCCAGAAAGCGGAGTGGTTTTTTTGAGAGCGCCAGAAAAAATATTGAGATTGCCGTTCCCGACCAAAGGGGCCACGAATGGTAAGGAATGAAGTAGAGCGTACAGTGCGACTATCGAATAGTTTATACATTATCATTATTATTCTCTCCATATCTCATTCTCTTCAATCTTCTCCGCTCTCCCGGTGAGCCTGATCGCTTTATTTCATTCGATAGGCTCACTCTACTGGAGTGAACCTGTCGAACGCACAGTGTTCTGACAACAGTTAAAATGTTAAGCGAACGAGATGGCGAAAAATAACCCTGATTTCGGTAGGAACTCTCGCACGGAAAACACCGTATCCTATGCATTTTGGCTCGTTCGCTTAACATTTAGAACACTGTGAACGAGATAATGCCGAGGAAGTGGAGAAAAAGTGAAAGGGAATGAGGTGTGGAAAAATTGGAAATTCATCAATAGTGTTCCTACGTAAATAGCGCTAGGTTTGAAACTAATGGTTTCCAAGCCCTACTGGTGCGTTCAGTGCAGAAGGGGGTGGAGGGGGGGGGTCAAAAATCGTCGATTATTTGCTATGATTCTTTGTTGACCTTCGATGAGAAGCGGTCTGATTTTCCTAAAATTGAAAGGGACCCGACTAATTTTCGTTGAAGGACAGAAAAGAATAACCACTTTCTTCGAACATTGACAAAGAACAACAAATATATCAAGGGAAATTAGGTCGCCTTTTGTCGAATGTCAACTAAGAATCGCAGCAAATAATCGATGATTTTGACCCCCCCCGGTTAACCATACCAACCTTTTCCTCGTCGCGTTCCTGCTGTGAGGCGGTCTGCTTGGAGGACTTGGTTGCCGACTTGGGAGGTACGGTGTCCTGCTTGGCGGTTGCGGTAGCCGACTTAGGGGGTGGTGAGGCAGAGGACGGCGGGTCAGGCACAGCGGTCTTGGTGGGCGACACCTGCGATGTGTATGCTTGAGAAACGCAGCATTCCGCCCGGTGAAGAATGTGTCTAATAGCGAAATGACCACTATTTTTGAATTTTCTCAAGAGTAACTAAATCAATCAATAGCGAAATTTTAAGAACTTGTTGAATTCATAGTGGCCAGCTTTAGTTTTCAAATTCACAATTTTTCGCCTAGAGGATGGGAACACATGCGCGAAAACCGCTATTCGCTATTATGACGCATGGAATGCTGTGGAAAGCCAGGAAATTATATATATGTGTCAGTCAGTCGCCGCCATTCCTACTTCCGACGAGAGAGCGGAGCGTTATGAAGAGAGTGTAGGGAAGGTAACGCAGCGGAGATGTTTGTTCGAAAAAAAATTGTATCTATGAGTGTAGTCAGAACGGGAATCGGTTAGTTAGGAAAAAAAATATAGTGAAATAAACCGATCCGTTAGTTTCTTCCGTTCCAAAATGAGCCTAATTCTCTCACTTTTGCACACTCTCTCGCCTTGTATTAGGAATGCTTTTGCGGCGGATCTTTTTAATCCAGAATCTTTTTAATCCACTATATAATATTTAAGACAAGGCCAGTTACGGTAGCAGCGAGGGTACGGTATCGCACGTACCATGTTTGAGATTGGAAGAGAGAAGAGAGAGAAGACTGCCCGCAACGAAGGTTTGGAAATGGAATGAGCTCAGATCGCCTCTTTTCGAGAGCGATTAGCGAATGGCCCCAATTCGATTGAACTTCTTCATTGGTAGAGAATAGGCTTTGAAAACCAAGCCATTTAATTGCATTATGAGAGACGAAGAGAGTGATGAGGAGCATGGAAGAATGAAGAGAATCAGACGATAAATTCGCCGCAAATCGCGCTTGGTTTGTCAAACCCTAGTAGAGAACCAAGTAGTGTAACTGAATTTAGAGAGGATGATAGTTTAATTTTCAAGGTAATATAATGCGAAATAAAAATTTTTCTGCATATCTAGTTCAACCGATTTCAAAAAAAAAGAGTATTCTTCCCGAATTTCATAAACGATTTTTGCAATACTTGAGACTTGTGAGTGTATGCAAAGCACAACCCTATGACTAAGAAATCAGTATTTTGTGAAATTAATGAATTTCTGCCGCCGTACCAATTAGGGTGAGGTGCGTTCCCCACTCCCATGTATCAATCGATGAGCGCGCGGTGATAGGAAGGCTTTAGCAAACGAGCAAAAGACAAGGGCAGAGAGGGGAATCGAACCACCAACCTTCGGGCTGGAGTTCCGACACACAACCATAAGGCTAAGGGGACACAGGGGCAAAGGGGAAAGGGGCCGCACAAGCTGCAGAGGGGAAGGGGAAGGCGAAGGCTCTTCTTCGACGCCACTCCGCGCGATTCGACGCCTATAATAACTGATTAACTACCGTAACGCTCGATTTTCAACTACCGTACCCCTTCCACTCTCCCAACTACCGTACCCCCGTGCATTCTCTCTC
>LS871168.1:308120-327518 GCA_900490955.1 Micoletzkya japonica | reverse complement strand
CTCCCCAACCCCTGAAACATATGCTAATCAGCAAACCAGGCAACTCCTGGATTTGCATGCCTTAGAGAGGCAAGTACAGTAATCCCAGCCCTCTGGAGGGCTGGCTCGCTTTCCGAACACTGAGAATGATGTGTTTTGTTATCCTATTTTAACTTTATAGGGTTGTTAACAATGCAAATCTTGGAATTAGATCCTAATTCTTAGCGTATGCTGACGTATCAATTGCCTTGATTCCAAAAATATAGAATTCGTACACATTTTATTGAGATAAAGTATGAAAGGCAAAATCTGCAAAAAACAAGTTTCACAGAGGTGGAGTCGAACCCGCAATATGAAAATACCAAGCAACACGCATACCTATTGCGCTATACAAGATATACCTTGCTGACGCTACATCGCCCTCACGGTCCTCTCCCTTCCCATAGCCGAAAGTTGGCCAATCTCTCCCGAATTTCTGCCCAACCCGCGCGACCTGCCAGCGGAAGATCGCTGAGAAGTCGGTGAACTTAGGGATTAATCGCGCGGCTGGCAGCAGTGCAAATGCTAAGCGAACGAGATGACGAGAAATAATCGTGCCCCGTAAGAAATGCCCCTGTAGATGCAGCTACAGCTCGAGCTACAGGAGGCATGCTCTAAACCATTTCATGTCCTCTCTCTCTTCAGAAATGCGACTGCTTTTTGTCGAATGTCAACTGAGAATCGCAGCAAAAAAACGAGGATTTTTTACCCCCCCCCCCCCCCTTCGACACTGAACGCACCATAACTGTTACTAATAATTGTAAAGTTGAATCGATTAGCAAACTTGCTGTGTTTTATCCGATCAGAACGAAGGGAGAGACGGCAGCACACGCCGGAGTAATAGATAAAACTGAGGAAAATAGGCGACCTCTCTCGCGGAAAAATGCGGAAAATAGTAAGGAGAGAGAGAGGTAAGTGACTTTATCTTTATCTTTATCTTTATCATTACACCTTACGGTGTGCGGCAGGGGGGGATGAAGAAGGATATCACGGAATGGGAGTGGGGACAAAAAGCTTCACTTGAAAATCTTCACTATGGGTTAGGGCAGCCGCGACAGAAAGGGGAGAGACGAAGAAAAGAGACGTTGGCCAACATACCGCCCTCACTTGCCAAGGTGAAAAGAGGGATTCTTCATCTGAGTTCTTGATGGAATATGGCGGGGACGAGGTTGAAAGACGAGAGAGGAAGGAGGTCCGACCGTCCGCCGCGAGAACAGAGAGAGGAACGCCGCGAGAACAGAGACTTGAGGTCAGAAAAGAGACACGCTCACATATAGTCACTTTTCTGACCTTTCGCATCACTTCTGCGTCTCCTCATAATCATTCGCTCTCTCGCTCTCTCTGACCTCCGGTCACTTTTCTGACCTCAGGTTACTGAAGTTTGTGACCTGAGGTTACACCGATTTTTGTTCAGGATTCAAGCCAAAATGCATTGAGTAGCTCGAGCTATAGCTGCAGGTAGGTACAAATCAGGGCAATGCATACGGGGGCTGATTTCACTAGGAACTCCCGCTCGGAAAACATTTAATTCCAAATATTTTAGCTCGTTCGCTTAACATTTTGAACATTGTGCCTCCTATACCATCGCTCCCCCGCCTCCCTCGTGGCACTCCTCCACTTTCGCTCTCTTCCACAACCACGAGGAGCACACCATGGTTGCTCCCCCGAGTCAGCTGATCAAGGTAAGCTTATTTATTATCTTTACGATATCTGTACTTTCTCAGATATCTGTACTTTCGATATATGTCTCAGAGCTCTTTACGATATCTGAGACATATATCGATATGAAGTGGGAATGAGTTTATTGACGAAAAATTTCCGTCAATAAACTCATTCCCACTTCGTCTGCACTCTCTTCATACCGCTTCGCTCCCCGCGAAATAGAAATGAAGCGACTGACGGAACATTTCCCTCAATCATAATATTAGAATCATTCAAAGTTTTTCGCCTTGTTGGCGAAAAACTTTGAATGATTCTAATATTTTCTTATATATTATATGCTTCTTTGATTCAATATATTAATAAATTATCGGTTAGCAATCCAAGCTTTCAGGAAGCCGTTAAATAATAACTGCTAAGACTCTGAAGTAGCCATCTCGCTAGTTTCCTAAGCGATCTTTCTCTCTCTCGAACTGGTCTGCCCTTGGGTTCCGCTCTACACAGACTACCTACTAGGGGCCGTTCTCAGTTCGGCCAATATTCATGCTCCCCTTCCATTCCCTTCCCTTCTTATTCTTCTCCCTTTCCCTTTTTGCCGGCTCACGCGTTGCCACAGTGTAACTTCTCACACGTCTCCTAATTCCCTCGTTTCACTTTTCCCCATCCGATAAATTTATGAGGTAGTAAATCAAACTAGTCAGCGAATACGCAGGATCTCTATTTTAAAAAAATGCATTTGCTTAATACTTATCTTTGTTCAGATCGGATGGTTCCTGAAGTGTTTCTCATCAACCGTCTTTGGATCGTCTCTTCGCTCGTTACACTGTCTTTGTGTCAACAATCAGAACGACTGCTCCTCATTTCCTTTGATGGCTTTCGCAATGAACTCATGAATAAGAGTACGGTAAGTAAACCTTTCGGGTCATGACTTGAATGTATTTATACGGCTTGTATTTCCTACGTGACCTCTAATGGATCACAAACCAGAGTTTCATTGAATGCGCAATTAGTGATAAGAAAACAATCGTTTATGAAATTTCTTGAAGTTATACGTAATTTGTTCTTTTGGTCGAGACACTAGAATGCAGTCGCGAGAACAACCTGGTAACGCGAAACCGGTTGTCCCGACCTTTCAAAGATACCTACGGTTATCATCTGTTGCATAGATACGTATTTACGATAGGTTGAAATTTCGTATAGAACAGCTTTAATTTAATCCATATTTCCAGTGTAGTTAATTTTTGGGTGTTTGCCGTTGGTTAGATCTTTACAATCTGCCGCGCGATTAATCCCCCTCGGCGACCGGTCAGCGACCGTCGAAAGTTCGGCATTAATTGGGCAACGGGGTCGCGAACTTTCCCATGTATAAGCATAGGAGTTCGCAGTTATTTCCGACTTCCTCCCGAAAGGTCGCCGACCGGCCGCCGACCAAAATAGGTGAAAGATCGGTGACCGGTTAGAGAGAGGCGAGAGAGCATGCGATTTGGAGAGAGCGAAAAGAGCATACCCGGTGGTGCTCTTTTCGCTCTCTCACTCTGCCCATGCTGAGGGATGCTCTCTCGCTGTCGGCGATCTTTCAAATGTTGGTGAACTTTGGGAGAGGAGAGGAGACGTAATTCGGGCAATATTCTTAGGAGTTTCCTGACTTTGCGAGTGAGTATTTCGTGAATTTTTGGTTTGTGACCCTAGGTAAATTTGTATGGAGATTTCGAATATGTAAACAGATTTGTTGCACGACATACAGTAAGCTCACAACACTGTGTCGAATTCACAAACTTTCTCAATTTTTGAAGAAGGAACTTGTAATTTCGGCTATGCATTTAATTTTCGATCTATATTACGAATGTTTGACTTTTGTTATGCTATTTTAACTTTATAGGGTTGTTAACAATGCAAATCTTGGAATTAGATCCAAATTCTTAGCGTATGCTGACGCATCAATTGCGCTGATTCCAAAACTATAGAATTCGTACACATTTTATTGAGATAAAGTATGAAAGGCAAAATCTGCAAAAACAAGTTTCACAGAGGTGGAGTCGAACCCGCAATATGAAAAAACCAAGCAACACGCATACCTATTGCGCCATACAAGATATGTCTTGCTGACGCTACATCCCCCTCACGGTCCTCTCCCTTCCCATAGACGAAAGTTGGCCAATCTCTCCCGAATTTCTGCCCAACCCGCGCGACTTGCCAGCGGAAGATCGCTGAGAAGTCGGTGAACTTAGGGGGGATTAATCGCGCGGCTGCAGTTACTCGGTCCGGTTCAAAGTCACACGGATAGTTAGTTTCGCACGTCGCACTGCTTAGATGCGTATCTATGCAAGATACTTGGCACGATAGCAGCACGCGTTGTGTCTGCAACACAGTTTCGAGTGCACGAGGTGCGTAAATTCCATTCCGCCAGGAGAGTCGAAACTTGAAGCTAGATACTTCTGCCTATGATTCGTCTCATTGACGACATCTCAATAAAAGCATTAGAGATAGCCCTATTATAGTCTAGAAAATCGGAACGTATAAAGCGCGATTCCGCCGCTACGGTGTTTAGCGAATTTTTCACGCTTTGAAGCGATACCATTTCATTCCCAGACAAGATATCAGGAACGTGTATAGCTTTTTGAGACCAGTAGCACATATATTTTCTCCTAGTACACACTAGAAGTTGAGTAGATCAATTTGAAAGGCACCGGAATCTGCGCTACAATCGGAACGATTATATCTTCCCTTTTTCTCTACAATAGCAATAATGCCATTGCAGACGCCGTTCATCGCGAGTTGGGCAGAGGGAGGAGTGTGGTTCAGGGAAGGCATGCAACCGCAGGCACGTCCATCTCCAATATTCCTTCATTTTATGCAGTCGGAAAATATCGTCGTTCCTTACAATTAGCGAATACGGACGATGCTTCAGTTCATGACCCTCACGGGACCCAATCACATCAGCATCGCAACGGGTCTACACGAGGAATCGCACGGAATCGTGGGCAATACCTTCTTCTCGGATGCTCTCAATGAAACGTATGAGAATGTTTGATGAAATGCCAACGCGCCCTATAAAGTTTGCCTAATTACTGTTATTGCTTGTTCACAAACAACCGATTCAGCATCAACATCTTCAACAGAACGCAGTGGATTGATGCTGAACTGGCCAGCCTTCCCGGATCTTGGTTAGTTGTCGCATTCCATCATCTCAAGGGTAACGTCTCTACATTATGTTCAAAGAACCTTGCGTTATCATATCGGGTACAGCTGTTCTAATATCAATAGGTTCTAAGAAGTGGAAGAGTGCGCAACACAATGTTCTAGATGTTAAGCGAACGACTCAAAATGTTTGGGTTAAGTGTTTTATGTGCGAGAGGTCCTACAGAAATCAGGGTTAATTTTCGACATCTCCTTCGCTTCGCATTTATCTACACTGCTGTCAGAACATTGTGGCAATTTGAAGGCACGGTGGAGAGCCGATCTGGAAGACGAACGAGAGGCAAGGAGGACGGTCGCTTTCTCTGTACTGGCCCGGTGCCGTCGGAGAGTGGAGACCCAAGTTCTCCAAGTTAGCATATGTATTTAATTTTACAATGTTTTCCCCAAAATGTTTGTTTTTTTCGGTGCTCCAAAGCCTTAGCTAGTCGAATGGCGCGAAACCTTGAGGATCTTCCAAGGCAACGGGAATCCATCGACGTGGCAGGACGACACGGACACCATTGTCAAGTTCTTCAAGAACAAGAAGAACAACTTCGTGGCATGGTAGACACTATGATCGTATTCCTATCGTATCGTATCGTATCCACATGCAAAATCACGGGATGAAAAACTGAACTATTGGAATAAAATCTAAGTAAAAATATTGAATTCATAAGCTGGGGTACATTTAAGGTACGTCTCGGAACCCGATTGGACGCTGCACGCATCGGGATTGTATTACAAGGAGAAGCTGAGGAAGAAGCTGGCTCAGTTGGACGAGACTGTACACTACATTGTGAGGCAACTGCAGGATGCCGGTGAGCAGTGAGCACGGGGCTAAATAAATACCAAGGATTATATGTACGCGGCGACCTTAGAATGGGTCATTTGCATTTCCTAGACTTATTTTTCAATTGATAAAATGAAAATTGGCAGGCATGCTAGCCACTACGGACATCATTCTGACTGCGGATCACGGGCATGCGGAGATAGTAGACAAGGACCATGTCGTGTGCATTCCGAAGATGATCGAGGGCAAGGTATTACATATTTATTTCACTTCTATATCTATGTAGACGAATGAAGAAGTGGGAATGGGCTATGCGACAATCAATGGGCAGAATAATGCTCGATTTATTACATGAGGTACCAACTTTGATTGTGATTATGAAATAGGTACCTTATCTATGACCAGCTTACCAAAAGTGTTTTGAGGCTAAGATCGATAAATACGCGGGATACTTTATCTACACGGACACGGACAACGAAACTGACGTCTTGTATGATGCTCTCACGAAAGCAGCGAAGGAGAAGAAGATCGGACTCAAGTTTATGAAGAGGGATGTAAGGAAACCTTTTCGATTGAAACTTGAAAAAATAACTTCTACAGGACATTCCCGACGATTTCTACTTCAACAATACGGATCGCGTTGGTGATATTATTGTCTATCCGGAGGTATTCTACTGTGAAATAGCTACTATGAGCTATATATTTGCAGATTGGATGGACGCCCGATTTCAAGTGCGACGGATGGTGAGCTCTGACCTTTTCTTTAAACTTCAAGGAATTAACATTGCATGAGACATATGAGATATGAGTCATATACCCTGAACCCAAATTTTTCCATTGCATTCAAGATGCAATATGACGAATGGTTTCTTCTCGTTTCAGATGAGAAAAGTGAAATGCTACAAGTTCAGCGAGAGTTGTCCCATAGTACGCAAACTGTTGCGAACTCACAATTCAACCGCACGAGCTGATTTGCCCATTTTCATTAATAATTCCAAAAATAACAAGTCAAGGCAATTGGAACGCGTATACAACTAAATGAAATGTGCATAGATAAGCAATTTATTGATTTCAAATTATAATTGCTTGACCGCACACTTCGGCGTAAATGAAATAAATAAATTCGTGATCGCTTGCGTACTAATGGGAAACTCTCGTGAAACTCGTAACATGTAGGCTACACAAGGAATGGTAGCATGATACCGTCAACTTAGGGTATATCGGGACAGATTCGGCATATCTTATACGAGGCCATAATTCCGCTCGAAAAGGGTCTAGAAACTTCTGGTTGGGTTCATTCGATTCGTCTCATCAAGATCTACCGGTGTACTAAGTTTGAGTTCAATTGGTCCACGCGGAAAATAGTTATGACGAAAAACATGAAAATCGCATTGGGTAGAGGTCTATTTGGACTGCAAGGCAAATGAGCTGTTTTGAATGGTTAGAAGTTGCTCAATCGTATTCAAATTTGACATGCTGGTAGACAGGAGCCTAAGGATTCCAAAAATTCCAACCAGAACTTTCTACGATCATTTCTAATCGAGTTACGGCCTTATTTTGAATATACCGAATATACCGAATCTGTCCCGGTATGAACTAAGTTGACGGTAAGTATCTACAATGTAAATAATTCGAGAACTATGATCAAAGAGAGGGAAAGAGAAAGGAAGATTGTTCCTTCTAGTCATCGTGTTCGCCATGTAAAATGCGGATAAACATCTATCTATCTCTGTTGCAGGCCAGGGACAGACAAGTTTCATGGAGCTCAGCATGGACATGATCCGAAGAGCAAGGAGATGAAGGCCATGCTCATTATGAGGGGACCGAGTTTCGAGGAGGGGAAACAGGTGAAGGGGGAAGAGTTGAGGGAACAACTCTTACACGGGGTGGGCTATTCGGGAATGTAACTCTTATTGGTAAGAGCCTTATGGAACGTAGCGGATTCACACTGTTCTGGCAGCAGTACAAATGTTAAGCGAACGAGATGCCGAAAAATAACCCTGATTTCGGTAGAAACTCTCGCACGGAAAACACCGTATCCGAAGCATTTTGGCTCGTTCACTTAACATTTAGAACATTGTGGATTCAAAGAATAATGAGAAATATTGAGATAACGGACATTCCGTGCAACATCGATTTGTACGAACTTATGACACACATACTGCACTTGACACCCGCTCCGAACAATGGAACGATGGACATTGTCGAGAGGCAAACGAATGCGAAATCATTAAAATCAGAATAATTTGCTTTTCAGAGCACTCAAGCTTCGCTTCTCCAACTCACTTATAATGAATACTGCACGTGGAAGTTATTTCTCACTGGTAGGCCTTTTTATTGTAAAAGGACGACATTCTTCTTTTCCAGATACGAGTACTTATCTTCGTCGCGTCTATGAAGCTTCTACGATAACATGTCAGGAACGATTGCTTTATGCGTTTTGCTGTTTGAACATATCTGAGATAAATGTATGTCTCTCTCAAAGAGCACAGCAAGTTTTCATTACCTATTCGCTACACTATTCCATGATATCAATTTCAAAATTGATTCTCCGTTCAAAGGGAGTCATTTTCTCATTCACTAGGTACAGTGCTTCCCCTCACATCTCGCACTCCTTATCCTTCCCATCGCCCGTCCCCTTCCCACCAATCGTAAACTCTCCTCTCCCATTCCCTTCCCCCCTCCTTTCCTCTCACTTCCTCCCCACTGGCATCGCCAGGCCCTCTACTCAGTCCTAGTATGCAAGTTCCTTGCATTCGCTGCTCTCATTCGTCTACTAATACACTCACCCAAGATGGCTCTCCTCCAAGAGGCTCCCCGCATGCAGATCTTCAACCGTATGTTTTCCCGTCCTTTTGTATAATGTTCTATTTAGTCCGTGAAGCATAACTGGGTCAAGTATACTGAAAAGATTGTCATCTTACTGGAATCTGTCGCAGACTTACGGCCAAAGTGTTCACCCGACTAAATTTATTTATTAGGTTTATTTCAGCGCATGAAATCGCGGACAAGCTAGAGCAAGCATTCAAAGAAGACAACCGGGAGCTGCGCAGGATGTGCTATCAGTGAGTATTATAATCTATGTTTTTTTCAAATATAGCGAGCTTTGTAGGTAGATTATTATCAAAGTCCTGCAAGGAGATAATCGAATAAAAGTGATGCATGTTCAGCAATCTCCTCGACCCGCGGACTTTGTACGTGCTGGGAGAGCAGGAGTACCTCGCCATAGCAAAACGATTCAAGCTCAAGACCGGCATCGTTAGTCTCCTTTTTCCTTCTCCCTCACCATTGTAGATACTCCCTTTTCCGCGGAAAACATAGATACAGCGGAATAGTTGCCTAAGAAGGCTACGAGTTTCCGCTCTTGAAAGTTGGATTATCTATCGTAATCCACGGTGGATAAATTTTCCGTCCAGGAGTACCTCGAGACAAAGCGGGTAATTCGTTCGTCAGTCTCCCGTCTCCATCAGCCGAATACCCCCGTCCTTGCGGATCAGTACGATCTCGACTTTGTCGGTAAGGTGATGGGAGTATTGGGAATAATAGGCACACTATTCTATTTAGACGGTTGATGGAGATCCTAGCAGGGAACATTGTTCTTTTGGCAATTTGTATATGAGATCCACCTGAACACTGCGTTAGCACAACCAGGGAATTTGAGCAGGGAAATAATACGACGCGGATAGAGCCCTAGGCTGATTAATCAGTGACCCATTCAGACTACGTGGACAACGCACTGCTTCGTTCCCCTGTCGAGGTGTGTCGTGTACAGGAGGGAACCCTCGTCAGTCTGCTCAGATGGGCCTACTCCGACAGACAACGAGTGGCACTCTACGAGATTGAGGTATCTTCTTGATGATGACAATTGAACGTGAAGTACAAAAGCTTTTCCCCATTACGTACCTAGCTACATGCGCATATCTGTTGCACTCTATTCCAAGAAATCCTTCCTAATGCTGCAGGCTTTTTCAAGAGTCTGCTCTGAATACAGATAATTGATTGCAGACTCTCCTACTTTCGGAGTATGGCCTCGATATCTTCAACTCTTACCAGTTGCTGCATCTCTCGCAACGATTTGACCTGCCCCGACTGAGGGTGAGTACTGTAGGGTTACGATAGATACGAAGAGGCTGAATCGGAAAACCTAGCCACATTAAGCGTATCAAAGCAATGACCTTGTAAGTAAGGAAATGAAGGCATGCCTCAGCCGAATAGTTGACGTTTCAGATGCAGTGCCTGTCAGTCCTTCGCACGATTCCAGACTTTGACGACTTCAAGGCAGACTGGAAGTACGAAAAGCAGCTATCAGGTACGGGGCCTTATTGATGTACCTAGTGGTATGACCTTCAAAAAGGTATGAAATTCCAAGTAGAAACGAGCGATGATTTGCACAATATCAATCCTCTTTAGCCAGCATTAGAGCAGAGCGATTTGATGAGATGATCGCTTCTGAATTATGGCTAATCGTGTGCTGTTCAGTAGAGCATTCCATTCGGGTCTTCCTGATGTATATGTTTCATATATCATTTGTAACCGCGACGGGTCTCGTCGCCGAAAGCAGCGAAACTGAAAAAAATCTTATCTCAACTTCTATAATTTAGAAAAGTTTCTAAATATTGGCCAAAAAGACCCGAATGGAATGCTCTACTGTTCAGTGGTCGACCGTTACTTCATCGATCGTCGCGAGGCGAAGATTCGCGCGGGGACGATCGACTTCGTGCATGACGAACGCAATGGCTGTCCCTTCTCGCACTCCCTCAGCACTCGCTATTCTACGGCCGCGGCCTTCGCTGCGGACTACGAGCCGCGAGAAACCCGATCCGGCTTTGCCGAGCCCCTGGTTGGATTGTTCTGATTTCTCCCGTTTTTTTTCCAAAAGACGGCTTTGTATAGTTAGAAGGCTTCTTCGAAACCCCAAGCTTTAACTCTGTTTTATCATAACAATGTTTCGAGTATTTTCCCCTAGGGATTGCTCTGCTGACGAAACAACGTGATTCTGCCTAAATCGTACTTGCTATATTCTAATGACTCTATTAACTCACTCTTATATACTTATGTGCTATGAGTAGTTCGCCCAGCGAATAAACCGTGTAATAAGTCATTGAATGGGTGCAAAACAAGACAATGAATTTAATTGGGAGAAGCCATTCTGCCAGCCTTTTTATTCTAAGCGTGATTATTAAAGTAATGCAGTTTTTTGCGAAGGCGTCCCAATCAGTATATCTCCTGTATAACGAAACACCTTTGTTTTAGGTGAATGATGACCAGGTTTTAGTGCACATCTTTATGCATCTATTGTGAACATGAAGGTTTGGGATACGAGTGGGAACATCAATCTTCTCTCTTGCTTTCTCTCTACTAGTCTTTGAAGAAGCACACGCTGCAATCTAGACTTGGAAAATCGTTTCATTCTTTAACTATATGTATTTATGAAAAAATAAACACAGCAAAATTTCGTTTTTCCAATCTGTTGAGTAATACACTTCACGACGGTACAATTCAAATACTTGTTATAGGCAGTGAAATAATGTTGTTGCCTGGTTAAATGTGAAATAATGTTAGTTGCCTGGTTCCAAGATGCGTCTCTCGCTTTTGCCCACTCTTATGCATGATATTCGGAAGGATCTACTGGTGTATCACGCTCTTCCCCGCGAAATTACCTCAGCTCACAAGGGAAGTGTTTTTAGACACCGTCGCCCGATCGGGATGGGAGTGGGACAGTTCGAAAGCTCTTGACGAGCTGAATCCGAATCTGAAGTCAAATTTGGCAAACGTGATCTTCGTTGACTCCAATCCGGTCCGATTAGGCCGCAGAGAGTATTCTGCGTATTTGGGGGAAAACGGAGACCACCTGATCGTCTGCTTCGGTGGTTGAGTGGTATAGTAGTGGCATCGTCGTCCGAAACCAAGGAGTTCGATTTTTTCGGAAGCGTTTATATTTTGCACTTTTCGCCTTGCATATACTTTTACCCAAGACATTTATTTTGAATGCTGTAATTTGACGAAATGCTCTCTTTGGAAAAAAAGAGTAATAAAAAATATGGCAAAAAATGCACTCAAAAGAGATTGAACTCACGGCGCACGTATGGAGCATCTGATACCTTACAACTCTACCACAGAAAACGGTCAGGTGGTCCCCGTTTTCCCCCAAATACGCTGAATGCTCTCTGCGGCCTAATCGGACCGGATTGGAGTCAACGAAGATAACGTTTGGCAAAATTTGACTTGGCTCGTTAAGAGCTTTCGAACTGTCCCACTCGCATCCCGATCGGCCGCGGTGTCCAAAGACACTGCCCCTTGTGAGGGGGCTCACACACTCATTACTCCAAACGGCAAGTACAATTGCAACTTTACCCTGCCAGACGGTGCACAATTTACTCCATAGGGCGTAAAGCTTCGCTAATTATAGGTGCTTGCTCACTGGAGGGCGTGTATGACTCCGGGAACGAAGAGAAGGAGTGTCGCGATGAGATTGCAGCAGACTACGCTGTCGCAGCGCCGTTGCTTGAGGACCACCGAGATCGGCTAAGGCGAGCATTCATTCATTTAGTTATCTTTTCATCTCGACAGCACATTGATGTGAGGCAAGAATTGCAATAACAGGTAATGAAATGTCTGTCCGTCGCTGCATACAACAGTTAGCTAAGGAGAAGATGACTCTATGGGTCTGCCAACCCTTAAAGGGTCCCTCCAACCATATCATTCATTTCGAGAGATAACCAATTAAGAGAGACAAGAGAGTAATGAAGAGACGCAGACAGCGAGAGAAATCTTTGCACAGCTTTTTCTCAGCAACGGCGAAGTTTCAACATAAAAAGGAGAGAGGATGAGATTCAGGAGATTGAGAGCTATCCAATGATGTCAAAAAATGTATATGGTAGATATTGCCTGGAGGGGCCCCTTAATTCCGCTCAAGTTTTTCCTGAAATGACTTAAAACTACTATGTAGAGTGAAAGAACAACTAACAATAAGTAAGTTAAAATAAACATGAATTACCGGTAGAATGAATGCGAATATGAACATGAGCATCTCCCGTATCCAACCGTTGCCTTTTGGAGAGGCCGGTGGCTTATCTTCGTGGCCAAGCTTCCGGTTGTAACGAACGACACAGGGAGTGGTCGCGCCATTCGTCGTAGCTTTCGTCGGCTCTGAAAGGATACGGTAACCGAGTTCAATGCCAAAGGTTGACGAAAAGTTTTGAAGTGCTCTGTCGAAGTGTGTAGTGCAAGATTTTGCAGCGACCGGGATGCTGGAAAATCACTAAGGGATTGTTGCAGATATCCTAACACAACACAAAGGGAAATATCGAAACGGCGTGACCTTGGGAAATGTTTTCTCCAAGAATTCAGGAGGGGGAGGGTGCGAAATTTCCGAAATTTGCGGCAGACGGGAAATAATCCATAGGATCACACCGTGGGGAAATATTCCCCAGCCGGAAAGGGAAACTTTTCTCTTTTTTCAGAGGTTTCAAGATTCGCTTCTTCTCACCCGCGGCTTTGGGTGTCGTCGCCTTGGCCACTTTGCTCTTGGGGGGCAAATTGGCACTGTACCGGCACGTCGTCAGTTGAGGAATCGGTTCACTGTACCGTTGGAGGGACGTGGTTGTCGGCTCAAAATATGTGTTGAGAGAAATGATTTCGAAATTCCCCGAAACAACTTTTCCCCCACAGGCGGAGTAGTTACGTCACTCCACTCTCGTAATCCACCATTTCCACTTTGCGCCAGTAAATCCGCCGTAAGTCGTCAATTGGAATAAACATACAATTAATGTTTATGAGCTTTTCCTAATAAGATTGTCCTCTTTACCGATTGCTCTGCAGTCGCTGATTTGCCGTTCTCTTTGCACTCTTCTTTAGCCTCTTTTGGCTCGGAATCGTCTACTCGATTCTGCAACCAATGATATTTTTTTAAAATTATTACTTCGTAGTTTCCTTCAACTTCTGGCGTTACATAATAATTGAAAGTAATGAGTCTGACTCCTTCGTATGTAAAGAAATATCATTGCTAGTTGCTCACCTTCTGCTTTATCGGTAATGACCTATATTTTGCCAGAGGCCGCTTGTCTTTCGGTCTAAATACGATCACTCATTTTTAAAGAGAATAAATACTGTATATGATAAATATTGAGATATATTAATGTGGACCATAAGTTTCGAAACACTTGACGAAGATATTTGTATTTTAGCGTAGGGACTAAAACTCAATTTTCTAATAATATTGGTACGTAGGGCGGGAACCAGTCTTCATTTTATACCCAGTCTATATATTGATCGGTCGTTTCTCTTTTATTTCTATTCCGTGAACGGTTGATGCTCGCCCCCATATGTCACTGAGACTTTTTGAAATCCTTAATTATAAAAGAATCCGAATGAATGCCATACTTATCTTTTGGGAGTATTTCGACCCCGAAGCCCTTACTCATGTAAGCGTAAACTGTGATGGTCTCGTTTCGATAAGGGCAATTTTTCGAGGAAAGCCGGGAAGGTCGATTAGTGTCGCTTACATTCCCGTTCTCTCTGAGTTCTCCACCAATCCAAATGAGTAATATCGGGAACTCTCAAGGGTAGTATGACTACCAACTACCACAGTTAGTGACTTCTTCATTCCACTGGAATGGAACCTAGGACACCCGAAGTCATACCTCACGATCTTAACCCTGCGCCTTAGCGATAGAGGATTTTGGTCCGCATTCAAATCTATTTCTTTCTCAACCCCGTCACTTTTCAATCCGCTGATAGCATATTTTAATAAGTACGTCTACTGTGGAAATCACCAATGGACTGATTAGGGTTATTCAAGATGACCAGATTTCCACGCGATGAAAGTGGGTTGTTCACTCGCGGAAACAAATTCTTATCTTTTGGTTTTATTTTCACAGTGTTATGCACTGGTACCTAGGTTCTCAATGAGAATGTTGCGATTAACATCTTCACTATATGTCCTTATTTACCAATTTTGAAGCAAAAGCTGTTCTTCTCTCTGTCACTGCGACATCCTTGTGGAAGAAGGCGCCCGCTCTCCTAAATCTATGTTGACCCGGGAAGCTCTACAGCTGTATAAATTTAGAGCACTCCCTCATCCATCGAATAGCCCTTCCTCCCCCCTGACCTTCCTTCATTTCACAACCTTGGATTTTGGACGCAGCAGCGCTTCTACCCTAGGAGAAAATTCAAGAGGAAGGAGGAAGTCAATGGCAGATTCGCCGCATAGATTGATAGTCAGTCTGAGTCTTTCTGGAGGGATGGAAATAATAACATGTCCAATTGATAGAGGATGTTGGTGGCTAGCAATGCCCATCATACCATATGGATCTCTTTCTTTTTATCTTTCATATATTATATTGAATGAAAAATGTCAAGTGTTTGAAACTTATGGTCCACCCTAATACATTCTTCCTCTATGTTCCCCTTGCGCGTGGTCGGCTCCCTTTGTCTTCTCTCATCCAAGTGCCCCGCGTCTATCACGGACAAGAGGATGAATCCAAGCGAGGATCAAGAGGAATACTCAAGATCCCTCGGCACCTCGGACTGAGTGAGCTCTTTTGAAGAAGATTCGAAGTCTCCGATCTCCCCCATCTATATCAAGAAACGCCTCCTTTGGAACCCCCCAATATAAGTCCTGATAAAGGTGATAAACCAGAACCAGATAATACATATTTTCGAAGGCTTATAACTGAAATGCGAGAACGATCTATTTAGCGTGCGCAGGAAGTTGAATATGTAATTTTATTAACATCTATCTAAACTTTTCTCAAAACAAACTGTTTGGGTTCCGTATCCGTGTATTGGGAACAGCACGACAAGTCCTCGTTGGTCTTCGAAAGACTCGAGTCGTCTGCCTGCAATGTATCCATGATATTGATAAAAAGATGAATTTAAAGGGACATGGAAGCGATAAATTTTCTGAAACCAAACATGGTAATACTTGTCAAATATGATTCTTAGACGATAATAAAGATAATAACGCTTGTTTGTCATTCTTCCTCTCTGTCCTCGTCTCGGGTGGTCGGCTCTCTTCATTCTCTCTCGATCAAGCGCACCCCTTTCAATCTCGGACAAGAAGACGAATCGTTCCCCCTGAAGACTTGGCGCACGGGGGAACTAGCGCCAAACCAGGATTGTGAGGATACTCAAGATCATGGACACCGCGGGCTGAGTGAGTGCTTGACGAAGATTTGAAGACCCAGTCCTCTCCTATCTATCAAAACTCCCTCCTTTGGATACCCCTCCACTGTTAGCCCAGATAAACGGTGTAAAACTGTAAACTGTAACGCTTGAAAAATATTTTTAGAAAATTTCTGCAGCTTAAAATAATTATTTGTTATGGGAGTACCTCGATCACAACGTTATGCTGCGTAGAATAGATTCGTATGCAAATTAAAAGAGTGAAGGCGAGAGAGCATGGAAATTGGAGAGACGCAGAGACATTCGCAATTTCGGAACGCGGAATGGTAAAACGTCGTGCTCGATGCCATTTGCTTTGTTACTATGCGCTAAACGCAGTAAGATTGCGCCTTGGTTGGGAAACGATTTTTAGGATATCTCGCGAAGTAGACATTTCTGTGCAGTCTGGTTTTTTTATATTATTAGCGATAAACTTTCATATGAAAGACAACCTTTTTGACTTCCATGTCCCTTTAACTACGATAACTTCTACAAAGCTTGCCAGTTTACTTTTTCAGTCTAAATAAGGCTAAATAATAAACTAGGATAGCTATTAGTATTTATAATAACTATAGTTCAATAAGCAGGTGCAGTAAATATCGACAACTTAATAGCCTACCGATATCACAGTAGTCGTCTTCACCTTCGAAGTTGTAATATGGCATCTAAAAAGAACACGACGATTGAGAAGGCGTTAACTTATTTGTGTCAAATAAAGCCTAATATCTACCCTGAATACCGCAGTTTATTTTAGCCACTTTCTCATTCCTGACCGGTCCTACGTATCACGTTTTCTAGAGTCACATAACGTTGTTTTTTAGTCACATAACGTGGTTTTTTTTAACATTCCTGTCGCATCAAATCAATAACTCTGCAACTCTCTCACATAATACATATCCGGAGGATATGTATTATGTGAGTATATACCGAAGTATCTTTTTCTAATAAACATTTGTCAATTGCTTACTCCATCGCCCGCATAGCGGAAACGGGTGCAGGCGATTTCACATTTTTCCCTTTTCGGGAAGCTTCGGTTTCACCTTGGTTCGACTCCCTTGAAATATCTTTTTTGACAGAACGGCCATATTTATCGCTCTATCTCTCTATCTTGCACTGCGCATTTTACTTCTTCCAATGTACAAAATAACGTTTTGCACTTCAGCAAATCATAGCTATTTAAATGTTAGCAACATTGGGAGAATGTTCTGCTTTTTCATTTATTATTTTTCGCCAAAAATTGATCAGCGGAGGGATAAAATAGTAATTAGCGGAATCTGCCAATCGCCATAATACTCATTGAAGGTTAGCATAGATATTACAAGTTCCATGAGAGTTGTCCAAAAGTAAGCAAACGACAGAAAGATTGTGAACTGTCTATGCACATACGCACGCTCGCCTACCTCTCCGGCTTCAATTTTGTTACGATTCTCCTAATCCTGCCATGAAAAAGCGTAAGGGGTCAACTGGATGCCGTAATCAGCGGGAACAGTTTGTTATTTCAATCAAGAGTTTTAAATCGTTCCGTTTTTGAGGACAACTCCCGTGGAACCTGTAATAACCAACTTGACGACGGAGTTGTTGATACTCTTCTCGTTCTTCTCATCCTTCTCGATCATCTCATTCGTCTCATTCTTATCCGTCCCTTCCAGGCCCTCCCTCTTCCCCGACGTCTCTTTTCCCGTTCTGTAACTATCGTCCGCCGAGAACTCGAAGTCATCGTAGTCTTTCTGTAAGCAATGAGTCTTATTGCTGCATCATCGATAAAATGTCACCAGTTTATCAAATTTTCTAATTGAACAACCCTCACCAACCTACAACTATTGTTGATTAAAAACAATTGGCTTAAACTGAAAGGCCCACCTTCTTCTTGTAGGTGCCTGCAGACCTCTTTGCCAACTCTTCAATGTTTTCTTCGCCATTACCCATCCTGCATTGAGCGAAAATACCCTAGCCCACTAGTAGTGATGGATGGCAAAGTCGGGTTTTGGGAAACGGGAGAGAATCGGGATAATGAGATTGGAAGAATGATGTTGGGAGACCCGACTCTCCCGAGGAATGCACGGGAATGAAGTCGGGAGAGAGTCCGCGATTCTCTCCCGACGGGGATGTATCAAATGAGAACCGTCGCCTGATAACCATTCGTTTGAGAACTGATTTCTTGAGAATTGTCCGATGAGAACTGGTCGTTTCAGAACCAGAACTGACTCACGTATTTCTGGCAATAAAGATGAAACAAATTCTACATATTTATGATCCCCGTGACAAATAATGTAAGATCCAACAATTGGAGCTTGAAAATTCTCAACTTGACGCTCTCTATAATGTCATTTCTGACTCGGTTCCCAAGCATTCGGTTCTCATGCGTCCGGTTCTCAAACTACCCATTCGTCATTCTTGGTTCTCAAACGACCGGTTATTAAACGAAAGTTCTCAAGCAATACATCCCCCTCCCGACCTTCTCCCGATATTCGGAAAGGCACATTTTCGAGGGAAGAATGAAGGGCAAAATGGTGAAGGAAGAGAGAAGAATGAATGAACGGGAGACCCGAAAGTCGGGATAAATCGGGAGAGATGCTCTCCCGACATTCATACCTCGCGAAAGTCGGGAGACCGGGATGGCCCGACTTGGAGGAAAGGAATGAGTTTATCCCGATTCTTTGTCCGTCTCCCGATTGGCCCAACACTACCCGCAAGGGTATTATTCTCCAGTATAAGGCACCGTCGGGAAATTACCCTAACTTGTTAGGGTATTGATTCCCTAGAGAATTTTATGGTGCTTTCGTGGTGTATCGTATCGAATCGTGCGCCAAAATACCCTAGACGGCTAGTGTAATATTGCTTTAGGAAGCAATTCCCTTAGGGAATGCCGTGCCGAAATTACTCTTTGGGAATTTTTGCAGAGTGTGCAGCCGTGGCTTTATTATCCTAACAATAAAATTAGTGCAGTTCGACATTTATAGGGCATTAAAAAGATCCGTCGTAAAATCATTCCGAATATAAGGCGAGAGCTTGTAAAAGTAAGAGAATTAGACTCATTTTGGAACTAAAGAAACTGACAGATCGGTTTATACAACTATAAATTCCTTTTTTTCAATTTTTCTTGTTCTAAAACGGATTTTGCTATTTGCTTCACTCACGATTAATAGGAACCCGAGTAGTCGGGCCAATCCGCCACTTTCTGCGCTCGACGAACGAATGAATGAATGAATGAATGAAGAAGAAGAGAGGGGAGGGGAGAGAGAGCGCACCGCCGGAGTAGAGATCGAGAGTACGATTTAAAAACCAAGCGCCATTTGCTAATGCAATTAAAAGAGTCTGACGAGTAACGCTTACATACACTGAGCGAAAATATACCAACTATTTGGTATGCAAATATACCATGAAACCCATCATGCATATTTTATACCAACATGTTGGTATACAAATATACCAACGGCACCCCCCCCCCCCTTCTCGCCTCTCGCTCGCGAAAATATACCAACGACAGATCAACGAAAATATACCAATGCTGTCCTTCCCGGCCGGCCCTCCCCATCAAGCAATCCCTTTGCCTTCCCTTCCTTCCTTCCTTTCTTGCACTGCATTCACAA
>LS871168.1:229945-260549 GCA_900490955.1 Micoletzkya japonica | reverse complement strand
GTCCACGGTGTATGTAAGAATGGCAGCGAAGACTGCCCGTATGCTTAATCTTTTCTCTGACTCTCTTTATTCATCTTCTTTGTTCGCGTGAAATATTCAAATAGTCTTCACATTCATTTTCATATTGCGAACCATCTCCCATCTTTGTAAGATGTGCAATTATCCCTACCCCCTTTTAGCCACTCATCCCATCTCAAACCACCTGCCTTCATTGAAACCCTCAGGGCTTCCGTTGTGAGAAAACACAGCATTCTAAGCGTTCTAATAGCGAACGGCTGTTTTCGCGCATAGGATCCGCTCCTGTAGGCGAACCAGCAATCGAATATCTATGAATTTAAAAACTTAAGTTCACCTCTATGAATTCAACAAACTCCCAAAATTTTACATAAATCGGTTCATTCACTCTTGAGAAGATTCAAAAATAGGGGTCAATTCGCTATTAGACACATTCTTCACCTGGCGGAATGCTGTGAAAAGTATCCACTGTGAACACGGAAGGAACTTTGTTGCTAGGGAACCATTCCCGAGAATAGCTAGGTCAACAGTTATTTTGTCAATGTCAGATGGTTACTATGCATTGCACCTTGAAATTGTTTTCCCTGGTGCGGAGATCGGATATATCGAAAGGAATGAATAGAATATTTCATCATGTATTATTGACGAAAAAGTTCCGTCAGTACACTCATTCCTCTTTCGTCTGCACTCTCTTCAAACAGCTCCGCTCTCTCGTAGGAAATAGGAATGAGACGACTGATGGAACATGTTGCTCAACCGTCTCATTCCTGTTTTACATCAGCTACTCCATATATTTAGCTTCAGTTATTTCTGCGCAAAAATAAATAATTTGTAGGTGTTTTGTTCGTCAGAGCATTCCTAGCGTTCGATTAGCGATTAGCGGTTTCCGCACATAGGATTTCATCCTGCAGGCGAATAAGTAAACCAAAAATTATGAATTTAAAAACATAAGTCCGCAACTGTGAGTTTTATAAGCTCTGAAATTTTGGTGGAGATTGGTTCAGCCACTCTTGAGAAAATTGAAGAATAGTGGTTAATTCGCTATTAGACACATTCTTCATCGGGCGGAATGCTGTGTCGTGTGCTGCGTGTGATGGCAGTGTGATGTCTGCCTAACGAACTAATACTTTCAGATGCAGTAGCCCCCCCCCCAAGCATGCTCGTCTTCCCTCTGTCCCTGCTGTCCCTTCTCACTCTCTCCTCATCGAGGGAATGCGAACCCTCAGACTTCCTCTATGAGTACACTACGTGCGGCGAGAGTGGCGAGAGGTAGGGTTGGGGGGGAATGTTCCGTCGGTTGTCTTCTTGCCTGTTTGCGACGAGAGAGCTCTAAGAGAATACAGTCGAAGTAAGACTGAATGCAACTTTTCGCCACAAACGATAGATATGCTCAAGCGGTTCTTGTCCTCAAAGATGAGCTAATTTTAGTCAACTAAGCAGCACTTATTAAAGACGTTAGACGATAGGTACAAATGATGTCAAGTACACAGTTTTCTGACAACAGTGAAAATGTTAAGCGAACGAGACGACGAAAAAAATAACCCTGATTTCGGTAGGAACTCCCGCACGGAAAACACCGTATCCTAAGCATTTTGGCTCGTTTGCTTAGCATTTAGAACACTGTGAGTAGCTAGGTTGTTCAGATGGCGCGTCGCCGTTCCCCGTACCCCCGTTCTCGGCTGTTCAGGCAACATACCCCCTCCCCAGAAGGGCCTCAACTGCTGTAAGACTGTTTTATAGACCGGAAAGTTCTGTATCCTAGATATAGATTAGAAGGACTATAGTCTAGAAAATCGGAACGTATAATTCGTGATTCCGCCGCTACGGTGTTTAGCGAATTTTTCGCGCTTTGAAACGGTGCCATTTTATTCCAAGAAAAGATATCAGGAACATGGATATGTTTTTGAGATCAGTAACATCTAGACTTTCTCATGATACATACTAGAAGTTGATTAGATCAATTTGAAAGGCAGCGGAATCAACGCTACTATCGGAACGATTATATCTTTCCTTTTTCTCTACTATATCTAAGTAGTGAACTGAGAGATATATATGTAGCATTTCCGGATAATCCAGCAGCTGGAACACCTCAGCAGGAATCCATTCGCAGTCCATTTGTAGAATATTTTGCAGCCTTTTAATGGATTCCCGATGTATCATCCGGCGCAGAATAATTCCGAAAAGCTGCGGATAGTTCTCTAATTGTCAGTGTAGGTTGTTTTTTATAGCCTTCACGTGTGGCCCGGGCAACTATCTCGATTTGGATACTCAGACCTGCAGAACGTGCAACCCCGGTAATGCTTCTTTCAATCATTTATAACTTGGCTACGTAGTTGTAATCAACGTACGTTTCTCACAGGAACGTACTCGCTCGGGGGCGGCATCCGTTTCGATGAGTTCACGCGTCTCCCGGCCGGATTCTCTGTCGACAACTTTGACTCGTCACAGGCTAGGAAGCTATAAAATGAATTACATGATTTAAATATTGCAGGACCTCGTCATGAACTCAGCCACGGCAGACACGTCTCTCGCGTGCCCTGAGGAGTGAGTATGCCAAGTGTTTCACTTCTGCTATTTTTGCAAATATTATTTGAGAAAATTCTATTGTTAGCCATATAAAATTTTAAAAAAATCGCTGTTCAGGTCCGGTTGGGTTGTGCGCAATACGGAACTGCTCTACGTGCCATCCCCTTGTGTCTCCAAGCTCTCCTTCTCAGCCAATCTCATTCGAGCTGGTGCAGTATGATAATATTTTTGCCTTCTTCTAGAATATCAAGATACCTTATCAAACATACTTGGGGGTAGTCTATTATAACAAATAAATGAAGAAATGAATGCTGATTAGGTTACGTGGAGTACACGTATCGGCTGCCGACGAACTCTCGTGGTCTCTCGCTGAGTGTCGTCGTGAAGAACGAACAGTGCCAGAGCTACAGGTCATATTTGGCTGAACATTTTTGGAATTTATTTAGAGATGCAATTTTAAATGAACATATTTTTTAAAAATATTTATAGAGACGACGTGCGCAACCTCCTCTCCGGCCTGGGATCCCGTCCACAGGCGCACCGCGAGGAGAACACCGGCGACTGGCAAAAGTACGAAGACTTTCCCGCCCTTTTCATTTTTCAAAAATATTTTCGCACCCTTTTATCATTTCAAAAATGCAGAAAACGCGTGGACCTACGCACGGGATCCAATGTCATCTCGTGGACAGTCACCAATTCTCGGGAGATGGGTGTGGCTACGCAGCCCATCGTCATGGCCAGGATTGATGTTGTCGGTAGGAATGTCATACTCTCATTTTGATTGTCATTGGCATTGTCACTGTCACTGTCATCGGCATTGTCATGAACCGTGTCAGGCATCGCCTTCACACGACAGTGCACTGCCTGTCCGGCGGGCACGTATGCGGGGATAGGGGCGGAGGAGTGCAAGCCGTGTGCTGCGGGTGAGTAGATAGTAGTGTGTTAGTTCGCCCTTCGAATCTAAGTATTATACATTTGAAAGCAGAATATCTTTATGTTTACCTATGTACAGCCGCTTCAATTGAGGTTCGTTCTCCACCAAGGGGAGCAGTGTGTGCGGTAGCTGTCCATTGTCCCAGTATTCCGGTAAGTCCTCGTTTCTCCTCCGCGACGTATACGTACCTATAATACTGCAAGCTGTTTCACCCCCTAATCGATCGTTTCTAATCGTGATTTAACCTGCAGGACCGAAATCCGCGCATTGCTACGATCGACCGCCGTGTCGACAGAACGACTACTACCCGGTGACGGAGCCGTGTGTCAATGGAAAGACGAAGACGACCTTCAAGAAGGTAGTACAATACATACACGACGAGAGTCGTTCAGTGGACCACAAAGTAAATTGCAGGTTCTACCCGCGGTTTGCAATGAGAACGCGCCCGGAGCTGCAAAGGTTTGCATTTGTGTTCATGTCGGTAGTTACTGTTTGCAATTGTGTTCCTGTCGGTAGTTACTGCAAAAGAGAGTTTTTTTATCTCCCATTATCTCTAATAGTTTGATGCAATTACAGTTGCCCGCGGACGAGCCAGAGCGCGCGTGTCCCAAGTGTAATCCCGGCATGGGCATGAATGTGAATGGACTGTGCGAGTTCTGTGCTCAAGGATCGTACTCCGATGGAAATTGTATGCTAGTTTGTTTATTATTGTGCAATGAGCTAATAACAAGCTTGGAGTACGGTTAGTGTTCTCTTTCAGCCTGTCAGAAGTGCGCCCCGAACACCCTTCCCTCGTATGGCTACCACTACACGTGGTGGAATGTATTGCCTCCTCACGTCGAAACGAGATGCGAGTTCGTTGCTGATGGTAAAGACTAAGTGAACTACTCGATCTACTCACCTTTGACTTTACAGCCAAATCATGAAAATGGAAAAGGAAGTAATTGTATACTAAGATGCCCTGACGGCGTGCGACATCGGAGATGCTTGGCTGCCCTCGGGCGATGCCATCGTCTCGTCTCCCTCACTGCAGAGGGGCATCGCCTTCGAGTTGAGCATTACGGTCGAGGAAGGTACGAGAATTCTTGAAACACTAAATATATTTCACCACATCGGTCCTTGTCGAAACGTTTTGTATGAAAGTGACTTTTTCGAATAATCTCATATGTTATATTTACGTCGGTTTAGTGGATAGCACAGTGGAATATATAAATGACCTCCCCCTCACAGGATTCCACAACCCCCTCGTTCCCCTCGACGTCTTCTCTTCTTCCTCTAATCCCGTAGCCTCGATCACCATTGTCTTCGATACGAAATGCGTCGACGACCGATGCGCCTTCTATTTCATTGAGGTACCGTGAACTATCTATGATATAGGCAGTATCGGGCACCAAATCGTTATACTAAATTTGGCATTGTTGGAGAGAAACAAACATCTATCTATTATATATATCTAAAAGAGATAAATTTCTCTGAAACAATAGATACATATATCCTTGTCAAATTGATAAACTAGCTAAGGTCAGTTACCGCAATTTGTCAGTCAAAAGTTAATACAACTGTGCAGGAAGTGCTTCCGAACACTCCCAAGTCCTTCTTCCGATTCCTGGGGGCTTTCAATGGAACGCAGCCGAGAAGAGTGCTTACGCACCAAATCACAAGAAGGATAGCCACTCGATTTATGGTGAGAATCTCGAACAATGTATTTTCAAAGTTAGCTCAATTCACAGTTAAACATAGAAAACTGAAATAATTGAGGTGGCCTTTCTCCGGTCCGGCTCCACCTCCGGCGACGATTCTATCGCAGATCAAGCACGCATTTTCTCTATCAACGTGACGAATGTCGGGAAGAAGGATGGAAAGCAGGTTTGTGGGGCTCAGGGGTGAAGGATTAGTTCGACCTATCAAAGAGCAAAGACCAACGATCAAAGATCAAAGATCAAAGATCAAACTACCCAGGGAGGCGGCGCGGCGTCGTGTACACCTTGCGCTATCGGAGCCGGCGGGTGCTCGGCCTGCGACCCCGGAAAGTACTTGGATGAAACGGTACGACTGGGATCAAAGATCAAAGATTAACCATAATATGAAAGATCAAAAGATCAACTATAATATCGACGATCAAAGATCGGCCCCCATTCAGTCCCATAGCTGCGTCACGTGTCCCCCTCATACCTTCTCAAACATGAGCTCATCACGAGTCGGGGTATCCTCGTGTATTACATGCGGACCGAATCTTGATTCGGACGGAACGCAAGTGAGCCAATTGGATTGCTTCCCAGCATAGATGTATGATGTAGTACAGGAAACATGAATTTATTTATTAAGCAGGACTCCGCCGAACTGTAAGCTAATCAAGATAAGCTAATTAACATAGCGAGAGAAATTAATCGATTCGATCAGGAATTCAAACTCGGCGGAGTCATCCCTTAAAACGCATCAAACAAGTTCAACACTTTGCTAAACACAAAGTTTCAGTGCACGACCACGGGAAAGATTAGGGTACAGCGAGCAGAGAATACGACCAGAGAGTATGATATCACCGCGCTCAAGGCCAAGTCAGTCGGTCTACTTATTCCAATTAGATATAATATTAGATCGAAGACTAAAGACCAACGATTATCAAACCGTTGCCCTCAGGACTAGAGTGGGCCATTTACCATCACCCCCACCCCCAGCAATGAAGAATAATGCAGGGGGAACCCCCCCCCCCCCCCTTGATAGGGGGGAAGTCGGGAGTTGGGGGGTAAAAGGCCCACTCTACTCAGGACCTTCCTGCTGTCGGGAGTGCGTGTATTCGCCCGTGAGGGCACCTCGTACTATCACCAACTGAACATGTCGCTCTTCGGAGGGAGTGCTACCTGCAGCGACACGTGGGATCCCACTACGGAGAGCTTCGAGTCACGGGTGAGGCCAATGCACCGAGACAAGCTTATAGATACTGCCTTTTTGAGGATAATTCCAGATATCGGGAATTCATTCCTCAGCCTTTTATGGTGTATTCTGTTTCCAATCTTTTGTGGCATGCATCCCCGATGTACTGGAATTATGTATTGGAAAGTGCCGTAGTCATACAAGGTAAGAAGAGACTTAACCGTGCGGCCCGTTACATCCTACACCAAAAATAGCCCGGCATTAGCTCATTTTTTTCTATTTCCTCTGGAACGCCTGAATATTGTACTTTCATAAGTACCTTGTCAGAATGTTCGATCGTTGCAGGCCCCGGAACCCATCCAAGGAGCGGCCTGCCGACTGACTGCCCTTCCCATAACACTCAAGAACCACACGCAATCCCTGGCATTTGTCGCGCCCGTTCTGTATGTTTCTCAATGCCTTAGTTACCTATTGATGCGTAACTCCTTATCCCTTCAGTATCGGCTCTTCCCTCATGGCCATCACGGAGTCGCCATCCTTTGGCCCGTGGAACCTCTCAGACTCTTCCCTTGGATACACTGCGGATCTGGCTGCACGACCCCTCGATCTGCACCTGTTCTATGATGGACCCAAGCAGGTGAGGGAAGATGAAGAGATATGAATCTGAGATGCGATATAAAGAGCATAGGAACATCGCTCTGGGCATCCGAATAAGCAAAATAGACCTTACAGTCGTCTGATGTCTGTCCCAACGGCACGGCATTGGCCGTGACCCTTAGATGTGATCCGAATGAGAAGAAGATCGAGGTGGGCATTCTTGTTGTACAAACTGGATTGAGAATGGGAAGAATCTGTGGAAGCAAAACATTTCAAGCTGTACAGTGCACTGACAATGCGCGAAATATCTCAAGCCGGCTGGGGAAATTTCCCCATTAAATGCGGACTAGTTAATAATTTCCCAGCCGACTGGGGTGTTCTCGCTCGGTGCGCATCCTAGTTATATTATATTTCGTTCTATGTGGAAAGGTGGACGTTTCAGATGAAACTGCCCGCTTCGTGTCCCGATGGAACGTGTGATGGCTGTCTCTACCAGGTTAGCTTTAGCAGGATAATTTTAGATTTCTTTAATTTCTGGAAGTGTTCTTGTTTACTGGGAAATGATTGAATATTCAGGCCATTCTCGAATCGTCAGTGGCCTGTCCATTGTGTGGAAGAGGAGACTACAAGATAATCAAGGTACGCATATCAGGCAAATGCTTTTTGATATTCATCGGAGTGCGATATCATTGGGAAATTTGGAAAGCATGTAAGACTAATAGCACGTAATAATGTTCAGGGTGAATGCATCAACGGCAAGCAAATCATCCATTCGATTCCGCAGAAACACTGCGTCGTGTCTGGTTAGCCCACTATGAATCACGTATGAATCACGACACGACAAACTCTCTACAGTGAAAGATGCAAATGAAGATGGTTATTTTAAGAAAATGTAATTTCTCCCCAATTTGTAGGAGTAGAGGGCACGGAGAGAACGGCGGAGTGTTCGATACTAACGGACAACCTCCGACTGCTCATCGCCTTCGGACTCATGCTCTTCGTCATGCTTCTCATCATACTCTGTCTGGTATTCAGGCGGAACCAAAAGTCAGTAATATTTAACTATGCTTAACCATCTATGAGTGATCCACTTGACGACGTCTGTTCAGATTGGAGTACAAGTACATGAAGTTGGTCGAGTCGAAGGCGGGGTATGAATTGGCGGGAGCGGAGAGCTGTGCACTAGATGAAGATGAGGACGAGGAAGATGAGGTAATATTGTTGACGAAAACGTTCCGCCAGTAATCTCATTCCCACTTCATATGGACTCTCTTCTTTCGCTTCGTTTTCTCGTCGGAAATAGCTATCTATGATTCAACATTTTCCTTGTGGATAATAACAAAATCAAGAATAAAAAGATTGTTCGCAGGACCGTGTGATCTTTTCGAAGGCGAAGAAGGGGAAGAGTCTCTTCTCGCGGCTGAGGGGAGGGGGACAGACGAATTCCAGCGCAGACGACGGTGATCGCATAAACTTCGCCTCGATCGAGAACGATGAAGATTAGAGATCGGAGATCAATGATCAAAGATCAACTCTCATACGGATCCTTTCCATTGATCACTTTCCAGCCTATCCTGTTCTCTTCCAATATATCTCTTCAGTATTAGTCGAGTATTCATTTGTGATATATCTTCCGCAATCCGCAATCGCATATATAGACAGTAACAGTGCTAAGCCATTTAGGCTTTTAGTCAACCAATTGTAATTGAATATGGCAGATCATTCGTTCAGTATGCGAAAGCTATCTTTTCTTGCCTCCATATCTAGCTAACCTGAGATTTCCCGTGCCATTTATCAAACCTACATTAGATTTTCACTCAGCCTGTGTTGATGATGGTTTCCGGTTATAATAATATTTTTTATATTTTGAAAGTGAATATGTTTTCCCCTCAGACTTGATCGGTTATTTCTGTATGTGTATGAATGATGTACATAAACATTTATTCAGCTCTCGAGTGCAACAAAATGTAATACTAGTTTTAGTGATATGCAATAGACAGTGGCAATTGCATATCAATAAAAGCTATCCCGTGAATTGCTAAACGATCGGAAAAGATTTAAGAGAAAAGAGATAAAAAGCATCAAAAGTCAGTCGTACTTTAATTTTTAAGGGAGAGGTGTGCCTTACTATAGTAGAATAAACCGGTCCGTCAGTTTCTTTGGCTCCAAAATGAGTCTAATTCTCTCATCTTTGCACACTCTCTCTCGCTATATATTCGGAATGATTTTCCGACAGATCTTTTTAATCTACTATATTTCAGAAATAGCTCTTGGCTAGCACACAGCATTCCAAGCGCAATAATAGCGAATAGCGGTTTTCGCGCGTAGGATCCGATCCTGTAGGCGCACCAGTGAACGAAAAAATATGAATTTAAAAGCATAAGCTCGCAACTAGGAACTCAAAAAGTTCTGAAAATTTGGTGTTAATTGATTTAGCTACTCTTGAGAAAATTCAAAAATACTGGTCAATTCGCTATTAGACACATTCTTCACCGGGCGGAATGCTGTGAGCATAGTATACTCATTCGTTCACAGTCTCTCTCGTGTTGTCTCTCTGACCCCTTCGACTGACCCAACTCTACCCTCCTACGGTAGCTCTCCCTCCTCCCTCACACACCCTCTCTTCATAACACTGAGCGCTGACCTCCCTCTACCATTCCTCGCTTCATTTAGGTCACTGGTGCGCTTCGAATTTCTGCTTTTTGCGCTAAATAGTTTATCATTCAGCTTATCATGCTTTCTCACAATAGCTACTAATCGTTTAAAATCTTCGTCTTTGTTTCGTTCATAACGCATTTGCCTTTTAAAGTGTCGCAGGTTCTTGCAAGAAGAGGCTCAAAGGCGAGAAAGCTAAGTGAGAGAAAACTTCGGCATACACGATGTATGCCTATACACGTTTTGTGCTGGCCGAGAGGCTCCGATTACAGCGAATGTTTGCACAGTGCGCTCCGTTATGACTAGCCACAATCCGCGAAATATTAGGAAAGAGTTTTTTGTGTTTTTCGTAATTAAGGCTTTGCTTACCTCTTGAGAACTTTGCGCAACTATCGATGGCTTTCTGGGAAAGCCGCGTGCGAGAGCAAGCCACCCGAGTAAAAGTTTAACTGTCATCTGTAACCAGTTCGCGAGCCCTTCCTCATAGCTTTTTTTTATATATATATTGTAAGCCGCATAGCAAACGTGAGTGTGCGTGTCTTTCGATTGTCTCGTGTTTACTCGCCAGAACCGCTTTATCTCGAGAACCTCTTCAACGCTCTCCAACTTGACTCATTTCCGATATATCCCTGCGGATTAGAGGAAATGCAGCGGAAGTTCGCATTTTGTCTCGTTAGCCGCATATTGTTATGGATGTCCCTTTCCTCTCCGTAACTAGGAAAGCCCGTCCTCCAAGCATAGCTGTCCCCACCCCACCTTCACATTACCGTTCCGTTCCGTCCCCCTTCCCTACCGTACCCCTACCGTACCCTCTTCCCCTCAGGACCCGTTCCCCGTATGCGTCGACCCCTTGGTCGTCGTCGTCCCTTGTTACTCCTTTCCCTCGTCGTCTTCGTCCTCGTTCTTCTCTTCCTTCTCTACACGACTGCCGCACGGGACGAACGCATACGACCGTGAGTCACATATCTTTTTACTAAGAATTTTGTAATTCTTTTTGAAAGCGCCTCTCGATAGCCTCAATTGTTTAGAATCACACTGCTGGTAGAGTTCGAAGGCATTGGTGAGCATTGCTATGGCTTCTCCTAAATCGTTCCAGTACTACCATCATAGGTCATAGTTTATCGTCCAAAAATAGGTGCATTTCCTGTTCCCGTGGTCCCAATTTTCTAGTTGAGGAAGACAAAGAGTGAGAACAATAGGCGGTCTCGATGATGCGAACTTCCGCGTATTTATGAGATTGTCGCATGCTCAGTTGAGAGTCGCGAGTGGACTTCACAGGGGGTACAATTTCATTTGTCAAAGATCTGTTTCCTTGAGGAAAGACACGAGCTTGAAGATGGGCTTCGGAACTGTTGACATGATTTAGGCGGAGAAAGATCGTAGTACTGCAAATCTCAGCCAGCCACAGAACACTCTCGGGAACACACTCTCTAATTGACTGTCTGCACTCGCTAGTAGGGAGTCGCTACGCGAAATTCAATTCCGTTCTGAGGGGAAGGAGCGACAACACGCTAGTTGTTCGCTGGTAAACACGGGAAATCAGGGAAATAGTGTACCTAGAATCGGTGCACTTGACCTCATAGTAATCAGCTTACATTTCACGTTTTCTATTACGATTTATGCAAGCATAGAGCTTTACATTTTGTGAAGTTAGCGTGGAATGTTATATTTTACTATTGTATTATGAAAACGTTCTAGATACGATCTTCTCGGGGAGAACTATAAACGGATACGGGATGACGACAAACGCACGGAAAGTAAGCTAACACACTTACCTACTCGGTCTCCCTTTTTCGAGCTCAGCTTGGATTACAGAGCGAACCACAGAACGGGAATACACGCAGAGTACTAGAAAAGAGTCGAATATATTTTTTCGGATCAGTTAGATATGGAAAAAAACTCAACACCGGTGAACACCGGACCAGATATGGGCTGAAATATGGCATTTATTTGATTGTACCTATCGGATGCAAAGTTCGCTTCAGCTAAATAAGCATATTTTAGCCGGAGCCAAGCCGAAAGAGCACGTGGCCCCTGAGGGAGAGGAGGTGCTTCCGGCGGTAGAGGGAAAGGCGCCCAACCGGTGTGCAGCCACCTTCGATACTTCATGCAAGACGCCGCGGGTGTGATTCACAGCTACTTCATACTCTTAGTAATTCTCTATCCGGAAACAGTCTGTTGCCCACTGGCAAAAGGGGTGCACTGTATTTGTGCCAACTTTTGCGAATTGTACAAATATACAAATCGCGGAAGCTGTAGCTTACTGTGAAATAATGTACCTTTTCAGATACACGTACAAATCGCAGCCGAGACGGACTCCCATCCACCGTACGCCTGCTTCAACGATATCTCGTGCGTTTGCCTGTCTAAACCTTCCATTAATCTTTGTGTTCATAAATATCCAAACCATACGTTCCTCACTCTATTTCCCGTATTCTCAGAGTGTTCTCCGAAGCAGACGTCGGTCGGGGGTTACTCGCGGCGAGGCTGGATCCTGAGACTGAAGAGGTTGGTATATCGCAGTGCAGAAAGGTTCTACAACTCTCACTCTAACCTAACAATAAGAATGTATATTATTGTACTAAAGGGAGAAGGAGAGGGAAAGAGCTCGTTTTCCAGGTCAACGAAGTGGCAAACTTCGACGTCTCAACCACAGACGGAAAGCTCATTTCCTGGCTTGGGTTAGTTCCCTGGAAACTTATGTACCTATAAATCATTGAAACGAAAATTTTTCCAAAAATGCCCGATGTCTTTAGCAAACTTCCCGAGCGCGCGATCGTCATCGTCGCTTCGTTTGGAGACGTGGCTGAGAGGATCTCTCCCGATGCGAGACGGGCCTTCGAAAGGTGGGCGGACAGTTATATACCTAATAGTTGATCAGCTGTATGGGGATTAGCATTGGATTGTAGTCCAAATGAAGGCAAAGTTGATAAGGCGGCAGACACGTAGGGTCTTCTTCATGTCTTCTTCAAACACAATGTTCTGACAACAGTCAAAATGTTAAGCGAACGAAATTCCGAAAAATAACCCTGATTTCGGTAGGAACTCTCGCACGGAAAACACCGTTTCCTAAACATTTTGATTCGTTCGCTTAGCATTTACAACATTGTGCAAAACCCACTCGAGGTTAAATTGAGTCGGTTGGAAACCAGGCTCTCAATTCACTATTAAAACATTTCTAACTTCAACCGAGAATTGGAATACAAATCACAGTGTTCTGCCGCAATGCAAAACCTTTGGAAAGCAAAAAAATCATTTCGACATTTACTAATACGGTAGATCGGTGTGCCTGCGCACCACGATTAAAATATTAGGAATGGGAAAGGAAGGGCATCATGACAGACACTAAAGCTAATATCAATCCGACTCTGAAGGCCTTTGGGAACTCAAGAAAGATGATGTCCCGGTCATTTTCGCTTTCCAAAGGTCTGGAATGTTGTGAAATACGAAAGATTCCTCTATTCTGAACTTCCCTGAATATTTCTTTCTTGACAATGCTTCTTCATTGTTGCCTCTTTTGGGTTCGGCAGGAGATTGGACTCTTTACGCAGGGGGAGAAGGGTAAATAAATAAGTCATGCGCATTGTGAAGTTGAAACTAAAGACAGCTATTGTTCAATGTTTCACGCCATTTTTGACGAAGTATTTTTGAAAAATAATATCGATGACAGCGGAAAAGCCAGACTCGCCATAAATTTCGCCTGTTTTCGAATATAGATCATGCGTTGCTTAGCAAAGTCAGGCATCCCTTTGCCATCTGCTTCTATGAATCATGCCTCCCCTTTCTGCCTACTTCCATTCTCTCTGCCTCCCCTTCTCTTCCCTTGCATAGCCCATTCATGAGCGTTTACGAGCAGAACGAACGAAGGGGAAGAGGAAAGCCAGAGAAGGGGATTATGAGAAACGTGGGGGACTTCGTTGGGGAGCAGAGGTGTCTAATGCGTCCGGCACAAATAATATATTAGTCGAAAAGGCTGAAATACGTAAAAGAACGCAATGCTTTCACTAATGTAAGGATCCTCTCCAGTTGTTCTTCGGCAACTCTATCCTTTGATAAATAAAATTTAGAAAAAAGAAAATAACTATCTTAGACACTTTTCACATTTTACTCTATCGTCTTCTCAGAATCGGTGCCAATCGATCGGCAGACTGGCGAGGGGGCAGTGCATACGCTCTTCTTGGACAACGGGGACTAGAACGAGGAGCGGCTAAGGAAATTGTGAGTGAGAGATCAAAGATCACTTTCCGAAGAACAGAGATCACGTCATACAGGCCAAAGATCGCATTCCGGAAATCAAGTATCGCCTTCAGATCGCTCCTCTCGGTCGGTCGGTCTCCCCTACGGGTCGTCTCATCTCCGACTGCTTCGAGTTTCCTCTCGGGAATCTCAATGCCTCGATTGACTCGGGACCCGACGTCAATCGGTATGTACATCATCAGTTGTTCCTGCATTATTATTATCATAATTATTATTAATCAAATTAAAAAGTGTTGGTCGTTCTATGTAGATCCATTGCGAAGTTTTTAAAGGAGTTCCATCTAGATCGGATGGGAACCTGATGGATATTTCAGTGTGGACGAGGCGAAGCTGGCCGAGCTTCTGAAGAACACGGGCCAGAAGCAACACACGGTGGAGTTGGGAGAGGAATGGAAGAACTGCGGGAGGAGCGAATCCTGCGGAGATGGTGGGACTGCTGACTGTCTACTCATTCCTTTTGAAACAAAGCGAATAATTATGAATCATTGATATTTTGCTTCATAAAAATTGCTGGCCATCAAAATGGAGAAGTGGCCTCTTGTAGATACGCCGATGTACTTCTACTCGGGTGCGAACAAGGACGACCATCCGAGGATGTGCGTGGGCGGACGAATGGTCTTCTCTTCAGGTATTGCATAGAGTGAGCTTTGGTGAGAAACGACCTAGCTAATATGTATTATGAATTGGCTTTTCGTTATAGGTACATATTATTGACGAAAACGTTCCGTCAGTCAACTCATTCCTACTTTATTCGCACTTTCGTCATACCGCTTCGCTCTCTCGATGGAAGCAGGAATGACACGACGAACGGAACATTTTCCTCAACCATATCCCTCAGTACTGTTTTTTTTTATTTTTTTATATTTATGAAAAATAATTTCGTTGAGAGCTGAACAACGCGGGTCGCGGGCTGAACATCGCCGTGATCGATCAGAAGAGTCGCCGGATCGTGAGGACGGGACACTTTGACACGTACGAGAGGGAGAGCACCGATGTGGAGTTGTTCCTGGACGGACTCAACGAGGGAGAAATCGTCGCTGTCGTCAGCTTCGATGAAGCATCTACCATGTACGAGCCATGCCATTCATTATCTCTTTTAAAGGAAATGTCCCACGAAAAAATTCGTTATTGAGTTGGTCGTTGGAAACATATCAGTATGGTCTAGACAACAAGATGTGCAAAAATCCCAATTCGAAGCGGCTCTCTAGGCCTCAGTACGGCCACCTGAACGTGTGGGATACGGTAAATCTTGTGGGGTAGTTTGTAGTTTGAACCAAGCACTCCCCTCTCCAAATATACCCAGTGGCATCGCCTGATCTCCACCGCTCACACATCAACAGACCTTCGCCCCTTCCCTTGCTCTTCCCTTCCTCCACGGAGAGCTAGACCGAGCAGGCAATGCCACAGGTTATTTAGCTAGCCAGTCTAGACTACAAACTACCCCACAAGATTTACCGTATCCCACACATTCAGATGGCCGTACTGAGCCCTAGAGGATCATTTCGAATCTGAATTTTTGCTCATCTTGTTGTCTTGAACACTCTGCTATGTTTCCAACGACTAACTCAGTAACGATTTTTTTTCGTGGGACATTTCCTTTAACCACTATCTTAGGGCTACCCAGAGGACTTTAGAGCCCGGAGAACGATGCTATTTGACTCTATTTTTTGACTAGCAAATGCATTTCTGATTATGCTGGGAATGAATTGACCAATCGCAGGTTATCCGACATGGCTAAGCAGATCTTCTACGAACTCGGCTCGTCGATGATCCATCGACTCAAGTTCCGGGCTAGTTGGTACTTTGTCGGCCAGAAAGGTTAGGCTATCGTTTTTTAAAGTCTGTAATCAGTTTTTTCCATGATAAAAGCAAAATATAGGTGAAAATGATAAGTCTATGCAAGTTTAAGTTTAGCTTATAGGGGGTAGTTATTAGGAACTCAAAATGTTGAATGAAACCCGTTGCCCTTTAGGTATCCGCGTGTTCTCCCCCTTCGAAGACCTCAACTTTGCCACGGGAAACGCATGGGCGACACCCATCGACACCTCTGTCTGCGTGCCGCTTTCGCGTACGGCTTCCTCTCAATTTATTCCCAAATTATTTATAAAAAACTACTATATCAAATTAAAACTATTATATTGATTTTAATTAGTGAATCATTATTTGATTATACCTTTTTATGTGTTTCTTGCAGTGAGCGGTCCGGCTGAACAACGAAAGAGCAAGCAGAATGCGGCCAAGAGACATTTCTGCACGAAATACGATCGACTCGACGAGTTCTGTGAAGGTAAGGGAAACATAAACATATATCACCAGCGTCACTAGCATTTTATATGCATGTAGCTGAAAATAAGATATTATTATTGACGAAAATGTTCCGTCAGTAAACTCATTCCTACTTTGTCTGGACTCTCTTCATACCGCTTCGCTCTCTCGTCGGAAGTAGGAATGAGACGACTTACGGAACATTTTCGTCAACCATACCTAGTTATATATCTAGTATTGTCGATCCTCGCATTCAAATTTGTGTTCCGACGGTAATAATTCCGTCTTCCGTTAGTTATTTGCACTTTGGTTGTGCATACTAAATAACGAAAGTCTGCGCGGAACGAAAATTTGAATACGAGGACCGACAATATTTCTTCGTCGATTACTCAAGTAGTAAGATTCCCACCTTCAGAATCTCACCTCGATGACCCGATCGTTCCCCGTCCACTGAAGGAAGCACGAAGGGCGGACGAGGCGATATTCAACGTACCCATTTTAGTGGTTGGAAGTGGGTCTCATGCAGTTTATTCTATTATTTGATCAACTAAATTCATTATCTTTAATTTGAAATAGTAAGTAGCAGATTAATCTGTTTCAAAGTTGCAATTTGAGTACTCTGTATCAAAGGTGTCAATCTCGGCCGTCTTCGCTGGGCACTGGAATCGTTGATAGCCCAGGAGGGAATCAACACGCAGCTGGTCATCGTGGCTCACCACATCGACTACAAGGTTCGTTTTGCTATGGAGTAATTAACAAGGACAACACAGTATTAGCATGATTATAATAGTAATGAAAAATGAAGAAAGGCTCTGTAATATATAATAGGTAGATTAGGATGATTTGAATAATGACTAAATAACGGTTTAGATGGCAGGCGACCTCGCTCTCTTGTTCCACTTCAAGCCTCTTCCCATCAACACGACCAGCAGCTACAGTGGTCAGTTTATATCTATATAGTGGAATAAACTGATCCGTCAGTTTCCGTTCCAAAATGAGTCTAATTCTCTCACTTTTGCACACTCTCTCGCCTTATATTCGGAATGATTTTCCGACGGATCTTTTTAATCCACTATACAACGCCACAAATATGCGCATTTCATTGATTCAGAACTCGTGCTAGCCGGCATTTCTGCTGCTTTCTCGGTCTTTCCGAAGGCGCAGTCGCTGATTGTCATCGAGGAAGAGGTTCTGCTTTGATTTTATTATCTCTTCGAGGACAATTATCCTGATATGTAATGGCAAGAAACGAAGGAGAGGAGAAAAGTAATAAAAAAGTAAACATAGGTCGCGGTCTCTCCGGATCTTCTACGGTACTTCTCGCAACTACTCCGGCCATTGGAAGCTGATCCCAGCCTAGACTTTGTCAGCGCCTTCAACTACAATGGTCAGTTCATACGGGATAATTACTATCTACTTTCTTTTAAAGTCATCAAACTTGAATATAACAACGACTGGAGCCTAACTGATAATTTGCCACAGAATTCCGCCCGGTGAAGAATGTGCCTAATAGTGAACAGACCTCTATTTTTTGAATTTTCTCAAGAGTGAATGAATCAATTTACACCAAATTCTCGGAGCTTGTTGTTTTCACAGAGATAAACTTAAGCTTTTAAATTCATAGATATTCGATTACTGGTTCGCCTACAGGATCGGATCTTACGCGCGGAAACCGCTATTCGCTATTAGAACGCTTGGAATGCTGTGTTGCAGGCTTCTCCCGTACCTCGGCCAACGCTTCCCTTGTCTACCGCGTAGATGACCAGCCCCTCTCCTATGCCTACCTCATGAAACGAGCTCTCTACGATGCGAAAATCGCCAACAAGAATCACACAGGTTCCTGCAATACTTCTTCTGCACTCTTATTTACAAAACACTCATACTATACACATTTCTTGTTCGCTCTAATTATTGAGGTTTTGTTAGTAACGCTACTAGACGAGCTTATTGACACATTCAATTTAAATAACATTCTTACTTTGTTTCTATTGATTTGTCTGTGCTTGCAGCGTGTTGTTCCCGTATCCACCACTGGTCCCTCGGCCCCCTCCCCTCCCTAGTCCCTGATGTCTCCCGAGTGGCCGTCCCCCGACCCGATACCATCAGTCTCACTGACTCTGGAGAGGCCAACGTTTTCAAGGAACCGAGAGAATTCAATACGTAAGGGGAAATCATAGGCTACCCAGTAAAATGATTCTCCTTTGAACCGAAAAAACATTAATATGAACGGCTGGAAAACATGCATTTATTGAACAGTGGCGGGGCAAATGAAGTTTAGTATCTTCCTTAGAATAAGCCCTTTATCAACAACTAGAAAAATGGATAATGCAATTAGAATAAATAGGTGAATTTCAGCAACCAAACAGTGCTCGTTAAATACGCACGAACTCTAAAGGAGACACTCTACCCGCAGGAGATAAGAAAGCTAATGGTATTGCTCATTTTATTTGTTGCGTCTTCCAGCCTTCGAACTGGTTTTTTTCATGTTTTTAAATCAAAATATAGAAAGTGAAACAATAAAAGTGATGTTATTCATAGGACCGATCGATGTCCTTCGATGGGTCGGCCCTAGAGGAGTGCAAGGAAGGATATGAGCGGGAATGGAGCAGGATTGATGGAAAGAGGGAGGAGTCAGTTATTTTATTATTCATTAAAGGGAGTGAGAAGCGATAATAAAATTTGACCTAATCATAATGACATTTCTGATTTTACCATTGCAAATAATAAGAAACATAAAAATAATTACTAAAAAAGTTTTTAAAAATCCCGAAATTTTTTTTCGTTCCGTGGGTCGGCCGTTCAGTATAATGATACCGTTTGGCTTGGCCAGTGTCTGCTAAATCCAGTACGACCGTCGTTGGACGAAAATTAAAAAAAATCATTTCTCGAATGCTATTAATTTTTATATTATGTTTCCTTTTATTTTTATGCTAATTTCGATAAAATCTTTCTTATAAGCTTCAATTGAAAAGCACTTCCACGTCCCTTTACATCTTAACGTTTTTCTCGGCCATTTAATCATTTACATACATAATAATCACGGATTACAGAAAATAAATATTGTTAAGACTATTGCTTTCAGCAAACCCGTCGTTATTCACTACAAGAATAAGAATGCTCTGTTGCGGATACTCTCTTGCCTCGGACTCTACCGTAATAAGGAATTCGTGGCGGGATCCTGGAAGGGTTTCGTACGGTACGTATTTGTTTGCATGTTGCACAGTGGATTGCAAAAATACGGAGAAAAATTAGAAATATCTGCAATCCTTTAATCCTGTTCGTTTTACTGTAAAGTGCTTTGAACACTATGCATTCAGGTTCCACCTCCACAATACTCCGGTAACTCTCGCTCCTTACGACAACATCGACAATTAACAACGAGCTTTTTCTTCTCCTTTCCCCTCAAGGAACGAAAAACGGACGATTTCATGGTGATGGTCCGCGACCTACCTTGAAAAGCCATAGCCATTTTCACATGCATCTGGAATGTAAAAGAAAAGTTTGTCCGTTTCTCTTTCCCTACTTTCGCCTTGATTCTCCTCTTTCACGCGCTCTTTCACCGCATAACATACCATAGATAATTTTATCTACAACGGGTGACCATTCTTAGGTCTTAGCTTATTCATGCCTATCAGCCTTTGATGCATACGACATGATTCCTGGAAAAATGATGCCCTCACAGATTTCTGTAATGAATTTATGTCGGATCTGACGTGTTTTTGTGATTCAATATGACTCGTCTCGGAGCACATTATCTGTTGTGGATTTGCCTGCGATTGTTCATACGGAGTACGCTTCAGCTTACGTTTCTTAGGGTTCTTGACACCTTCGATATGTGATGTAGACAGCATTGCCACTGTTCCTGTGAGCCCTCTTGTTGCTTGCCAATATAGACAATAGTCGCTATTAGTTGAAACCGCCTGCGAAAACTGAGCGTTAGTTGCACAAGTTAGAGATTTGTGAAAATTTTCGGAAAGGCAGGATTTAGGTCTTTATTCGGGAACAGAACTATGTAAGTTATGACGCGTTTTGTTTTGGTAAATTCATTGCTCAGTTGTCACATTTTGCTTGATCTTGATCTGTTTATGTGATAAAAACACTTTTTTGAAACGTAACACGTAAACTACACAGCATCATTTCACTTTTTTCGCATAATTCAAACAACTCATGAGATGAACCTTACTTTTCGAGCCTATTTTGATAGGATGTGGTACAATGTTATCTGCTAAAATTTCTATAGGGTATGCTACACCTTCCACTCAGTTGGCACTAGAAAAAGCGAAGTAGAAATTTTGAGACTAGGTAATCGTGACGGTATGTGATTATTCCCTAACCATCTAAGGAATATTCGCTCATTACCCCTGTATAACAGCATACATCTTCGTATCTCAGTCCTGATCTCTCACTTCCCTATTCCTCCCCTCTCCTATTCCGTATCTACCGCACTCCCCCCCCCCTCCCATCTCTTCCCCTTTATGGGCCCCCTTACCTCCTCCACCTCCTCCTTCCTCCTCTCAGCCCTCTTCTCCTCTCACAGTTCTGACCTCGACTGACCGGTAAAGCCGCGACGCGTGCACGGTCACGCGTCGCGGCCGCCTCCTGTTCAGACTGTACCGGTATGTACAGGTGTGGGATCATCCGGGCGGATTACGAGGATCGTTATGATCATACGGGCAATAGCCGTGGCGTCATCATCTCAGCCTTTACAAACTACTCTTTTTTCTTTTCTCTCTGGTACCGTAAGATTCCATCTCTTTACTTGGGAGCTTTCAATTCGCACCGTAGTCATTCTTAAGAGGCCATTTTCGCTTTTCCATTCTTCCCTGTTCCTAATGTGTTATTTTCCTCTCCATTTTATCATTGTTCTCATTCGCCCTTCCTTGTGATCTGCATAAACTATCTTGAGAAGTTGCTCTTTTGACGATGTTCTTATTGTCTTCTGCGACAGATTGCGCTGTTACGATCCGAATTTCCTATTTCTTCGTAGCTCAACGATTTGTTCTCCTATGCCACTAACGCAGTCTCTGATCAATCTGAAAAGTTTTAGCTCAATTACGGTAGTGATTCCCGTGTAAACGCATTGCGATTGCTATAACTCGTTCAATTTACCGATAATTCGGTTCTTATCCAGCGAGCTAGACAACTTCGTTGGATAGCGTCAGATCAGCGAAACTTGTATGTTCGTGACTTCAATAGTTTTATGGTTCGCCATTTTCTTTTCTTCTCGAAAGTATTGTGGGTTGTTACGATTTGTGTTGCTTTTTTGCATTTAGCTTTAAGCTCGCTTACAATTAGTTCGGCAGAGATATTGAAACACAATATTATCGCTGTTCTTTTCAATTTCACAAGATAAGGAATCATCACCTTAACAAGAAGCGAACTCTCGAGCAATTATTCTTGCAGTATTGCACTTGGAATCAATATTCTCATTGAGCTGATCACTATAGCCTTTCCTGTTATCAGTCCAGTACATTGATCCACTCTGTCCCAATGTTCTTATGCTTCATCTATTGATAACATAACATTGCGGAGAACAGCAGGCTCTCAGATTATAATAGACTCATTAAATTGATCCATCTTATTTCTTCTCTTAGTACTCCCCCTAATGGTCTCAAACTTCCCCCTCCATCCCCTGCCTCCCCTCTTCTCCTTCCCTTCCCCCCGCCTCTGCGCACTGATTTGCAAGTGTTTATCATCGGGTCCCCCTTCCGCCCGTCAAACACAGAATGTCTCTCCCTCTTCCATCCCTCCCTGTCTCCCTCTTAGTTACCTCCCCCCCCCCTTCCCTCTCTATCACCATCTCTCTACAGAATGGCCGAAATCTCTTGCGTAGTCTCGTCAGTCGGCGGAGAGGGAAAATGTGAGAGAGAGAGACAGTACTAATGGTCGGCCACCTAAAGGGGGTCCTTACCTCCTTATTTCTCTACCCCTCTCCTCTACCTCTATCCTACCCCCCCCCCCCTCTATTCATTTTGCTCCGTTCGATCTAAGCGTCAGTCTCTCTTTCCATCTCCATTGATCTAGCCTCTTTTTCATTCTCAATGGTTCGCGCTCGCTCAAAGGGTTTGATCGAGAGTGAGAAGGGTGGAGGGAGAGGAAAGAAGGGATAGAGAGGGTGACTCCCTCTCATTCCTGGTTGTCTCGACCTCTTTTAGTGCAAAGGACTTGCTTACCTGTCTCCATCCCTCTCCCTCCTCCCTGTCTCTCTCCTCATTTCTCTCTCCTCTCCTTTTCTCTCTGTTCTACTTCAGCCCAATGGGGCGTCGAGAAAAGGCGAATGAGAGACTGTGCAGGGGAGAGACTAGAAAGTTGCGGGGGACCCTCTACCGTTTGGAACTTCTGCCCCCTCTTATGGCTTGCATGTCTTAACCTGTAAACCAGCTTGATCTCTTCCTCTAAATTATTTCGTATTCAAACCATCAGCTTTTTCTGAAAAAGCTTCACCTTTCCTCTAACTTGCAATTATCTCTCTTCAATGCTTGCGTGATCATATCTCTTGCTATTCCTGGACAATATGTCCTGTAATAGGTATATGCAAGCGTACGTGGATAGGATCTACAAGGGGAGTCTACCCGAACGCTAGTTTCAAGTCCTTTAGTTTCTTTGGCAGAGACCTTGCCACAGCTGCATGCTTACAAGCATCGGCGAACTCTGTCAGTATCCCCGGTCTCCGCCTTCTGATTAGACCAGGAGGTTCGCCATGTCTACGTCTCACGATTATCTCATACTGATTTCCGCATTCTGTGGTCCGAGAAGAATAAGCATCCGTTCACCTGCCCTATTATTGGTGAAAGTGCTACGCATTCATACTTCGTCTGCACAACTGCACTCTCTTCATACCGCTTCGCTATCTAGTCGTAGGAATGATTGCAGCCGCGTTTTCCTCAAGCGTTGTTGTGCTCTCGTGCCCCCTCCCCTCCCCCTCCCTCCGTCCTCTAGTATCTACATCCCTCCCTATCATCATCCTACAGTCTCCGTCCCTCAAGAGCACTTCTTCCCCCCTTCTTTATCACTTATAAAACCCTAAATACGCTACTATTCCTCCTTCCCCTATAGTCTTCTATTCGCTGTTTGCCTTCGTCTTCTTCTTTTCCCTTCTTCTCCTTCTCGTTCCCTTTTTCGTTATTAGCCTCTTGCTCTCCCTCATTGTTTGGCAATCTTTGTGTGTGTGGGGTTGTGTGGAGGGGAAGGGGGCCGCTCAGGGGGGAATAAGGAGCAAAACGACGGACTTATCGACAGATTTGGCAGTTTACGTGTTTATCACTAGCTAGTATTTAGTGGCTCACTCCGGCTTCTAAGGCAGTTGCGTTGAAAACTGTTTCAGAGCTTTTTATGCGAAATATCTCATTGTCAGAGATAAGATGATATGATTTGACCCATTGCATCCTTTTGATTGTGAGCTTGTTTTTTTTAGAATTACATTGAGCTGCTCGAGTTATCCTATGATCAAGGCATCATTCTGAATCGTTTTGCTATGATAAGAAAAATACAGCTTTTTTACATTTCGCGTGAACCAAGTCTCACTAATTCTAGGTATGTTTCCGTAATTCAAATAAACCTGCAAATCAAAATGGTTTTCTTCCAATTATCGATTATCACAGTCCACTCTCCGTCCCCTCCTCATCTCCCTCCTATCCCTCCCTCCCTCTCTCTGTGTGCTATACGTGCTCAAATATTGCTCATCTCTCGCCGTCTGGCGCTCTCTTCACTGGTCCTCGCTCTCTGCCCTCTCTCTGAACCTAGAATGGAATGTTGAGTCAGAGAAGGGGGGAGATCCAGTTGAATGATCGAGGGAGGGGTTCATATCTCCCTTCGTATCATCTCGTATTATGGTCCCTATTCCGTATCATTCGTGCCAGTTATATCATCTTTAATATCAACCTTCCGGGATGTCGCTTGCAAAATTACGTTAATTATTGAATTAAGATATGACAGCTGACTGATAATTATTAGCGACCTTTCAAAGGTCTCTCTAACTTCTCTTATTTCTTGTCTTGTCTCACAAATTTGCTGATTACTAAATAGGCTGACAATATAAATCGAAGTATGTGCTCATGGACACGCACAGTTTCCGTGTAAAGGGCGGATAAACTTTCTATCTATCTAACCATGTTTCCTTGATCCATTCCCTCCGTTAGTTTCAGATCGCCGTAATCAATGGCCTTTCTCTCCTCCCGTCCTCTCTTATTTGTGCTCTCTGACTCTCTCGTTCTTCCAATCTGGAAGCCATTCCCGGCTGCTGATTGAAGGGAGTGGGTCCATTCCCATTCTCAGCGTTTCCTCCCTCCACTCTCCTTACCTGTCTGTCTCCCATGATCTCTTCCTATCTCTCCCCCCCTCACCTTCCCTTCCTGCACCCTCTGGCTATCTGTAATTTTGCTCAAAGCGCGTCTTCTCTTCTCTCATTCCAATTAGCGCCACAGTATCGGGTCTTCCCAAGGCATATCTAGCATATCCGACGTTAAGATTCAAAGGATATGATGCAATAGTGCTAGCCGATTCTACTCTAGGCGCACCAATTGTCATTCGTGAAGATTGGCCAGCTTTCCTGAATAGTCGACCGGTTAGGGAAGGGAAGGGGGGACGGAAGCCAAATTGGCGACGGAAAAGCGACGCGCGAAGAGCAAAAGAGGAAGAGGGATGTATAGTAAAAAGAGGCGTCCCCGCTAAGTATCTTAACAGCTTCGGCAGATTGAGAGCATTAGCATGGAGGAGAACGGCAAACACTTGGGAGAACGAACGGTGAAGAGGAAATTATGGGGACTAAGGAAAGCATGAAAAGGCATTACTTGATCGAGGAAGAGATGACTCGTTGTACGATCTGTGCATGTTTTGATCAGTTCCAGTTCCAGTTTTACACCTTTATTTGGACTATCAGTGGATTTGGGTCCAAAGGAGGGGGCTTTGATATAGATAGGAGCGGTCAGAGACTTCAAATCTTCTTCAAAAACTCACTCAGTCCGAGGTGACGATGAATGAGTTGCCTCTTCATCCTCGATTGGCGCGTACTCCCCTCGTACGCCAAGTCTTCAGAGGGGACGATTCTTCTTTCTGATCCTTGGTTGAAATTGCGTGGGATGACTCTTGGTTGAGAGACGAATGAGGGAGCGAACCTAGGGGGAACTGAGGGGAACAGAGAGGAAGAATGTTTTGATCAATTAAGATGAATTCTACGTCATTTCAACTCTTTCTTGAAGTGGTATCTCTTTCCGAGGGATGGTTAGTTTTCATATCTCCATCCGCCTATATCGCTGTAACCGTCTTACCCCTCGTTTCTCCTCTTTCCTACTCTCTGCTTCTCTTCCCTCTCCTACATTCATACACACTCTCTCTTCTTCCACTCAACCTCTCGACCATTAGACTTGTGACGAGCTTTCTTCTGTCTCGTGAACCCTTGAGGGTTGCGAGAGAATGAGAGGTAGGTTAGGAGGGAGGTTGGAAGAGAGGGAGAGTCTCAAGCCAACTATCTGTACTCCTCCAACCTGTATGCATCACCTCAGCGTGTGCAAGAAGTTTAGTAAATGGTGTGAGACTCCGACTGGTCTCAAGTAGTCTACGTGTAGCAGCTCATATTCATCTTTTACATTAGTAGGGTCGCTGGAATGCAAAAAATATAGATGTGAGTAAGGATTTAACGGGATTAAGTTGCTCTAATGTACTGATAATCTGGTTGACGAAAATGTTCCGTCCGCCGTCTCATTCCTACTTCAGTCTAGAGAGCGGAGCGGTATGAAGAGAGTTTAGACAAAGTAGGAATGAGATTACTGACGGAACATTTTCGTCAATAATAGAAAAAGGCTGGAATTATCATGTTCTATTCCCTATTTCTTTTTTAAAATTAGTCACTTCTGTCGCTACAGCTTCTTGGACATTAGATTCATTATTCTTGCCATTTTTTCTTTCTTTGTCACTCCTATATATATTATATATACATGTGTACTTGTTCTTATCCGACAATTCAATCATTCCATGTCTAATTTTTCTTGTGCTTTCGTTAACTCGCAAACTGTATTCACTGATTGCGAGCGAAATTATCCCAGCTTTACTCCTTATTGGGTAAATTTTTTTCCAGGGAGACATTTGAATGTCTCACTGGAAGCATAAGCTTTGTTAACTTGCTCTCATCAGTGTTTCTATGCAGTCTATGTAATTTTAAATATTTTCGTCACTATAATTCTCTGCTTTTGTTGATGGGATGCGTCTCGTGTGAAAACGATGTACGAGACAATCATTGAAATGACCCGTTTGCTGAATTCTTTCTAATATCGCACTCACGATTACCGCTGTCCCTTGCGCGCCTTGTACCATCAGAATACTATTGCGCATGATCCTATCCCTTTGTTGTTTTTTTTGTTTTATGAAGTCTCATTTATATCTAGGTTTCATTACCAATAACGAGAACCAATGTACGTTAAATCAGTGTCGCAATAAACACAGATTTTTTTAGAATGCCAGAGGTAGCCAGTCTCTCTGCTAGCTGAGACCTGAACTTTCTCCTAGCAATTTGCAAAAGCCTCCGGCGTTCTGTCATATCTTTGTGTCCTTCAATTCCATCGACTTGGATTGCGCGTGTGATCAGTAGGTAGCAGATCACTCCCCTCCACGTCTCCCCGTCTCCCTTCCCCTATCCACTCCCCTCATTCCCCTCATTCCATCGCCTCCCTACAGTCACTTCCAATCAATCTTCCCCCTTCCTTTCCCTATCTATCCTTTCACCTTCGAATGAATGATAACCTTTTCCTCCTCGTTTCTCGTTCCTCTCTTGCTCTCCTCTCGCAGCTTGATCTAATCACCTCTTCTCACTCAATATCTCTCACTCTCCCCTCCCTCCGTCCACCCCTTCCCTCTTTCCCACTCTCGTTTCCGATCCCAAGATGGTGAGAGTCTTATGTCCGGTTTCCCTTCCCCCGTCTTCCCCTCCCTTGAGTCTCCACCACGCGTGTGTATTTGTCTGTGTTTCTGTCTACTGAATTACGGGAAGGGGGTTGGACACTTTCCCTTATCTGTAATATATACGCCTTTAGCCTCCCTCTGGCAGTCTGACTGTACACAATCCTTGTATCGTCCTAAGTTAGAGTCCATAACATGATTATCGTCACTTATATAGCCTTTATTCATCGTATTTAGGCACTATTCAATGCCTTAGCAAACCTATCTTGGTCCTTTCCCCCATTTTCCCCTCTTCGCTGTGCTCCATGACTCGCGCGGTATCCCCATTCCCGAGCTCCACTCTCCCCTGTTTTCTCCCACAAAGATGCCTTGCACAGATAGTCGGGGTCGTGCCACCTTCTCGCAAGTCGACACGATAGGATCGATATTCCGTCGTAAGTCGAAGGAGGAGGTGCGAGGGGGACACAGGAAGGATGACCTGCGGTGAGTTGCCAAAACAATCGAATAACAAAGATCGAGTAAATTAATAGCCTTCCACACGTGTACGGTATTGTTCACGTTTGTGTGCTTTAAGCTATACCTAGACGGATGAGTAAGAGACTGCCAAAGAGGTTCTAGATCGTCTGTAATGGAGATCTATCTAACACTAACCATTCACTAAACCCAATATTTTTTCGAATAATATATTTTCCTGAATTCAGTGCTCAAGCAGTTCAATCATCAGTGGCAAAAGATTTTTTTGAAGTTCACTATCTTGCCTGTAGATGATCTTAGTTGAGGTGGCTTTCTAGTGGGAGCTGCACGGCCACACATAATCAGGCGCATCTCTTCCTTTACGATCTACCATGAATTAGCGTAGAGACGAACAAATCAGCGAAATGGGTCAGAGAATAGAGAGAGGGTAGGGGAGAGGGACGGGAAGAGAGAATGATGTTCGAGAGTCGAGGTGATAGGGAATAAGAATGGGTAAGGAGTTGGGTAGGGAAGGGAGGGAGGAAGTTGGAAGGGAATGCATGGTGAAGATCGATAGGCAACATCGTTACTGTTCCTCACCCTCTACAAAACGGCACGGAATTCATCCCTCATTGGCTTATCCGCATTGATCCACATGCTTCTGTCTGTGGTTATACGACCCTTCCCTTGATATCTATACACTCTCGCTCCTTCCTTCTTCCTTTCTCTTCCCTTTTCTCTTCTCTTATCACCCCATAAAGTCCTTAACATTCTCTTTCTTCCAACGTACCATATCAATGCGCTTTTGTTGCCTCTCCGCAATTTCACTTCTGGATCTCCAATTCTTTCTCCATTTCAATTCCTTGGCCATCTTGACTGGGCTTTCGATCACATAACTCTTCTCCAATTTCTGCGACTTTCATAACAGAAGGTTGCAAAAGGAGAGCGTTGTGGGAAAACGGGAATCCCATTAGTTTCTCACAAGCATTGCACCGCATGTATTGCCATTCAAAGTCCGGAAATTGCTATGCGAAAGTCTTGGGAAACCGTCAAGATGCAAACAAGGATATGAAGCATGTTTATATTTATATGGGTTCATAGATGGGAAAATATTCAGACATTTTTTCCAGTATTAAAACAAAAGAAAATTTGTCTGTCCTCCACTAAAGTATCGCCATTGCAGCTCAAAGACCACCACGCCCCCGTGCATTCCTTAGATAAAAGAGAGACTATGACGCATCTGGAACCGAGCAAAGAATGACGAGGGGGACTAAGCATAGATATGCTTGGCCAGCCAGACGATTCTGAGTCCCCTCCAGATCTTGTCATTCGGGTTACTTCCAATTTTGCTCTTTTAGTCTCCCCTCTCCGAATCCTCCGAGGCGATCACTGAAAGAGTCTTCATTTTGTGTCTTTTCGATGTCTTCTTTCCTTCCCCATTCCATTATCTCTCTAATCATATGAGTCCCACCATCGCATCCCTTCTCCTTCCCTTCTTCTCCCTTTCCCTTCCCTTTCTTCCCCCTCCCCGTTACATCTGATTATCCCTCCCTTCGGCTTGTACGCCAAAAGCTCCGTTTGTTCAACTCTCATCCTAATTCAGGCGCAAGACCGCGGAGGGGGACAGTGGGGAGAGAGGGGAGGGAGAGGAGGGGAGAGCGAGAGGGCGGGGGGAGAGAGAAGCAAGACTTTGCCCGCAGTTTACGCATAGCTCCTTCACGTTCGAGTTCGTGTGAGTACAGTGAGGACGGAGACTAAGCAGGGTAGGCTCACAGCATTCCAAGCGTCATAATAGCGAATAGCGGTTTTCGCGCATAGGATCCGATCCTGTAGGCGAACCAGTAAACGAAAAATTATGAATTTAAAAACTTAAGCTCGCCACTATGAATTCAGCGAAGTTCTGAAATTGTGGTATGGATTGGATCAGCCACTCTTGAGAAAATTCAAAAATAGTGGTCGTTTCGCTATTAGAAACATTCTTCACCGAGCGGAATGATGTGGGCTGACTACCTACACTTATAGGGAAGACCATCTCAACTATAGTCTTGTAAGAATAATACCAGAATAATTACGGTGCGAAATTTCATCTTTGTATTGTCGGTCCTCGTATTCAAATTTTTGTTCCGCGCATTCTTTATTGGACTTGTCTTATTTAGCATAAGAAGTGCACAGTCAAAAGTACAAATATCCAACGGAAGACGGTATCATTACCGTCAGAACGATTTGAATGCGAGGTTCGACAATACAGCATTTCTTTTGAATCATTCGCCACACAAGTTTCACCCGGCAAGGAAATTTTGAACGGGAAACCTTTTTGGAACAAAAATGTTGGTTCGTTTAACAACATTGCTGTAAAGTCGGAGCCTGTCCTGCAATGGATACGTCAGCGCCGCTGAACGCATCTCCCGTGTTTGCTGGTGCTAATCCCCTTTTCTCGCTCACCACAACCTCTCCCATATAGATGGCGCTTATCAGTGCAATTCGATAAGACGCGAGAGCAATGGGAAACTGTACGATTCGCGGGTGACCATGGCTGCCCTTCGCCTGTTTTCCTTCTAAATGTTAAGTTCAATATGCCGTGAAAGGGGTTGCGAGTGCTTGTGATATGTGAAGATAGTTCGTAGTTCTATCTTGCTATAGTGGATAGTGACGGTATCTACGTGCTTCCCTTCCAGCCCTCCCCCACCTCCTCCGGCTGGCTACTACTACTCGTCGTCAGCCTCATCTCGTGCTGCTCCCTCTCCCTCTCAGCCCTTCCCTCCTCCCTCCTCGCGGTACACCAACGGCCACCACGCGCCGCCTGACATGCTGCCGCCTCCCGCCACCCGTGAGTCACCCTCACAGCTCTCCTAAGGGTTTTATGCGTATCTTATAATAATAAAAGTTTATCACCGGAAGTGTGTAACATATCTTCAAGCCGATTATTTCTTATATCGTTGTCTTACCGTTAAGCTAGTAAATTGTGGGCCGTGTTTGAAACACTTGAAACAAGGCCATATCTCGGCTGGGAAAGGTCGTACAGAGTTCTGGTTGGAATTTTTGGAATCCTCAGGACGAGATCTATTTGTTTATCAAGTTTGGTAACGATTCCTCAAGTTTAAAGACCTTTAAAACGTAAAAATGTGGCATTGGAGAGGTTCG
>LS871168.1:186689-219699 GCA_900490955.1 Micoletzkya japonica | reverse complement strand
CCCCCCTTCCCCCCCGTCCCCTCTTCCTCATGACACAAACTTGTGTGCTTCTCCCACCCATTCTCGTTGTCTGTTTCCTCATTAGATGCTTGTATTCCGATTCGCGGCTCACGTAATCGAAGAGGCTACGGTAGTCTTCCCCTCGAGATTCCGACCGCTTTTACCGTACTCTCTTCAGTTGCCTACAGTTCCATATATATTGTGCCATTTCGTCTATTATCGCCTTCCGCCTTTGCTATATCACCAGAACCATGTTATTATTATTATATAACCTTAAATTTATGATGTTACACGATATTTATTCCCCGTTGGATATTCACTTCTTCATGTTTGTTCCGCTACAAATCTCTAATGATTGCTCAACTAGACCAACTCTTGTGCTTCACTTTTCCTCGCCCTTTCACTTCTTCCATACCGTATATTCTTCAAGAATAGTCCCTCTAAGGATCGGAGCAGACGCTATTCATCTGATTAGGCCGTTGACTTAGTCTTTCTATACCAATCGTAGGCCCGATCACAGGAATAGCTGAGTCCACACAGCCCATCTTCCCGACCGAACCCCAGTCGACCCGCCGTTCACAGCGGGATTACGGTAGTGTTGCCCTTGCCCCTTCGTCCCCCATCCTCTCCCTTGCACTCTGTTTCATTCGTCTGAGATGTCCCCACTTCCCCTTCCGTTCACTTTTTGCTCCCGTTCTCAAGCTCAAATCAAATGGAAAGATAATAAATATTCTATGAGAAGAGGGGGAATGAGTGCCATACACACATGTTGAATAGGAAAAGGGCCACTGTAGAAAGCAAGCTATAGTCGCATGTAGGAACGCGCGATATTTAAAAGAAACAGTTACACCAGTCACAAATTAATGGAGGACCATTCAGCACCGTAGCCAGGCTAATTCAGACTACACTCAGCGAAATTTCACCACCATACCGCACCTAGTGAATCATTCACCACTCAAATTTCACCAGCCCGCTGGTGAATTGTGCGCCTTTCACCAGCGGGCTGGTGAAATTTGTGTGGTGAATGATTCACTAGGTGCGGTATGGTGGTGAAATTTCGCTGAGTGTAATTTGAATAGAGAGAGAGGGAAAGTCATAAAAGAGAAGCTAATCGAATCCGTCAGGATGTCGTCAGGAATTTGAATAGATTACGGCTCCGAATGGAGGTCCTTTAAACTAATTTCAGAAAAAATGAGAGTCGTTTTTGATAAACTGAACTTTTGACTCGGACACTTCTTTTATGAATTGTTGCCACAGGAAGCCAAGCAGAACGAGACAGATCTGCATTCAATATGATATGATACAAACATAGAACAGATATAATGAGCCTTTCTGACTACCAACCATTTCGATGGCATAGCGGCTAGTACAATATAATAAGCGTAAAGAGGGTCACGAAGCGTCCTGCTGTCGCTCTGAAACCTACACCATTCCGATTGTTGCAAAAGCGAATAGCGCTTTCCACGCATAGGATCTGATCCCGCAAGTGAGCCAGTGAAGCAACAAGTACACAGTCTGCCTTCTCAGTCCGCTTTCCACAGGCCACTTCTACCGCCCTGCTCCCCAAGTGCACACTCGTCACAATTCCGACTTCATCGTCGTCTCCGATGCGGGAGTTCAGACGGCCAACGGGCAGGTGTACACGAATGGAGTGCCGCGCGTCGTGCCGATCGCGAGGCGGGTATTTATCAAAACTATTATATAAAGCGCTAAACGTCTGTGTGACCAAGCAAAGAACGCTCAACTCAGAGTTCAAAGAACGATCAATCCTTCACTGTAAGACTGCCGTATGGGATAGGAGGAGTATGGGGTATGGTAGCGGGGGGGAGGGGAGGGGGTCGATGGGGAGGCCGCCAGCCGTTGATCGACGAGTCGTGCATTAGGAGACAGGAAAAATTTTCTGGCAAAATGTGCGGTTTGGCCAGCCAGTCGGGCGTAGCCCGGCTGTTAGTGGAATAAACGGCGATCCGTCAGTTTCTTCCGTTCCAAAATGAGTCCAAAAATCTCTCACTTTTACACACTCTCTCGCCAGATATTCGGAATGATTTTACGGCGGATCTTTTTAATCCACTATAGAAGGAATGATTGAGTCCAGCAAACTGTTGAGCAGAGATGGACCGGGGACAGGCTAGATAGATTCTTCCCACAGATGCTGCATCATAATGGACAAATTTCCTCCATACCTTGAGTTAGAAAGTAGCGTCCTATTGATTCCTGATGGCTTAACGTATCTATGCGACTCTTTGTATTCAGTCCCCCCGAGCCTCCCCTCCCCCCTCCGATCTCCGGTCTCAACGAAGCCATTCTCAACCTTCGTCGTCCCCCTCCCCAGCAACTCCTCGACGACCAGCCGAGAAGACCCAAGCTGAACGTTGTACGACGAGCGAAGATCACTAAAGAAGGTTTTAATGAGCCTACTTACTTTTTGACGGCAACCCCATCTCTCTACTCATTCCCATTACACAAATGGCAAAACAGGATGCTTTGATGATTACAGAGGAAGCTCTTCTGAACGAGATCAACTCAACGATCTCTCGTGGCGAAGGAAGGAAGGTACTTTCGGTATCAAATCTATCACCAGACGATAGACCTTCAGATGATATAATTATTATTTATAAATAGTATAACTACGCGGTACCCGGCGGCCCACAAAGCGTTCCGCGGTCGCTCTGCTTATGTGGTCCAGGAGCTTCGCTTCTGGACCACATAAGCAGAGCGCGCGCGGCACGCTTCGTGAACCGCCTAAGCATGTATTAGGCAGGGGTGTTAGACCAGAAGTATAACTACATTATCAAATTCATAATTCACCCCATTATGCTTGGAATTGCAAAAGGGCATTGTCGTATATTTCGAAATATGGAAAAAATTATTAGATTTCTACTTCGCAAACTATACACGTAAATACCCTATAAAACGGGACAGGGCCTGCAGTTAGTCACCTGCACTGTTCGATTTTTCAGAACGACATAAATACGTATGTGGAATTTCAAAAAAAAACAAATATATGATGCGAATTTTGTGAAACATAACTGACGCGGTATTCTTCTATTCCTTGTTTTCACAGCAATGCTCTCGCTAAAGCCGGTCTTCGGTTTTCATTTATTTCAAAACCAGCCGGGACTCCGTCCGTACATATCATTAGCCTAATATCAAAGTGTAGACTTATTTTGTTTCCAAGCTTTTCATACAGCATCTAGATGAAATTTACAGCGCTAACCTTGGAACAATGTCTTTTACGCGCTCCTCTCTAGGCTATCATTGCCGAACCCTTCTTCTACACCGCCTTTCTTTAACTTTCCGTTCATTCAGTTTCCGTTCTCTTCTTTTATTTTAGCCAAGGTTGAGCAATTATTGGAGTTCCGTTAGTAAACTCATTCCCACTTCTTACTCTGTCTCTTGGGAAGTAGATAGGAATGATGGCAAGTGACGGAACATTTTCTTACAAAATTTTTCTTACTCTCATACAAAATATCTTGAACTATGGTGTGCGAAATGAGCGAACATTTACTTTCCTCTCCATCTTTCCAAAGAGCTGTTAAAATTTGGTGAAGATTCATTCAGCCGTAGTGGAGTACGTTCAAAATTAGTAGCCAATTCGCTGTTAGACACTTCCGTTTAGGTAGGAATGCTGTGCTGCTTATGCTTCATAGGTAAAACACTATTTTACTCTAAAACCTTGCTGTTGTTGGAAAGTTATTCCAGCTTATTAGTATAAATCTTACCCCATAAGACGCAAGCTATGCTAATTTTACCAATAATGCCTAAGTGTTTCAGCTAAGAGTCAATTTAGCCTAGAGTAAGAGTTTTATTTAGCTAAGTTTCCCTGAAAATTCCTCACTATTTAAACCATGTCAATACAGTCCCCAGCCGTAGGGAATTAAATTGCTAAAGCTAGTTGGGGAATTATTTATTAAAATTGCTCAAATCATGTGGGAATATTCCAAAGACCAATCTCTTCAATTTCCTCTAACAGATTCTTCATATTCACAGCATTCTGGAGCTAGACCCATTAGTTATGTCTAAGCTTTTACTTAGACCGCATTTTGGCATCTCCTTCCTGTAATGAATTACGTAGTTGCACTGTAACAGCTTTCAGCCTTACAATTAAAAAGTATCCAACACTTTCTCAAAATATTACTTTTACAAATTTTTTAAATTACAAATTTAGTAATTCTAAACCTCTCCTGCAGTATGCACCTCTGTAAACCATATCTAAGAATTTTACCAATTCTATCAGTTCAAATAACGCTGGGCGTATACGAAAATCAAGAGCAAATACCGTCAAGCTAGTAAATTGTGGGCCGTGTTTGAAACACTTGAAACAAGCCCATATCTCGGCTGGGAAAGGTCGTACAGAGTTCTGGTTGGAATTTTTGGAATGCTCAGGTTGAGATCTACTTGTGTATCAAGTTTGGTGATGATTAGACAACCTTAAACCGGTTAAAACGGCTTTTATCTTAGAAATCCCGATAAATTCTCGCTATCGTAGTTCGAACCTCTCCAATGCCACATTCTTACGTTTTAAAGGTCTTTAAACTTGAGGAATCGTTACCAAACTTGATACACAAATAGATCTCGTCCTGAGGATTCCAAAAATTCCAACGAGAACTCTGTACGACCTTTCCCAGCCGAGATATGGGCTTGTTTCAAGTGTTTCAAACACGGCCCACAATTTACTAGCTTAACGGTAGGACGCGCGGTGTCAGTTTCCTCCATGTACCAACCCCGCACCCCCCGGGCGTGTGTCAGTTTAGCACTGTTGGTAAGCTGGCCGACTGTGGCTCGACATGGTGCGGGTTCGAACCCCGCTCGGTGCAAATTTAGAAAGCGCCTATTGAGTGTTCTTTGGTCTTGTCCACAGACGGACGTTTAGCGAATTATATAATAGTATTGATTATTAAAGGGACATGGAAGCCAAAAAAGATTGGCTTTCATATGAAAGTTTATCGCCTAAATAATATAAAAAACCAAAATCAGAGTGCACAAAAATGTCTACTTCCCGAGATATCCTAAAAATCGTTTCCCAGCCAAGGCGCAGTCTTACTTCGTTTAGCGCCTAGTAACGAGGCAAATGGCATCGGGGTATTTCCGGAACAAATAAATATTTCTCGCTCCAGAAATTTTTTAAAAATATTTTTCAAAGGCTATTATGTTTATCCTCGTCTAAGAAACATATTTTACAAGTATAACCATATTCGGTTTCAAAAATTTCTCGCTTCCATGTCCCTTTAACTGAGGAGTCCAATAGGTCATATATCACAATATTATACAAAAAAGGTTCCCTCAAGGTCTTACAAAATCAGCAAAATCCAACGAGATTCGAACCTGCAGCCCTCCGCTTACCGGACAAGGCCACTATCCACTACACCAAACCAATCACTATAAAGAATTCTTTCAGTATTGTTAGCGCCAAAAAACAAGCGCCAAAAAGTTTGACATAAAACGGTTCCGGCCGTAGCCTCATGCCTCCTAAAGACCGTCTATGAAATAGGAAAAGTTTGACATTTTCAACTTACAGTAAGCCACACCAACGGACTATCGCAAAATGACAAGCTACATTTGGTTGCCGCTTCCTCCTTTTTCGAACCACTGTTATTGTGAAATGAATAAAAATAACCACGAAAAACGTTAAACATCTGTACTTAGTGAGAATGAGATAGCTAGCGGCCAGAATGTACCGCCATAGCATGAGTCTGACACAACGAACTCAAAGTGACCCAGAGCAACATCGCGCAGTCGTCATTGGCGATGTACGAACTATTTTAATACTATAATACTCGGTGGGGGCCGTAGGACATTTCGGAACCGGACATCTCGGAACTTTTTACATAACTCTTGTCTGGGTTATCCGATTCGCCCCCAATTTGGAGGGTGGGGTCCCACCACGATTACCTACCGTATCCGAAATGCTCGGACATTTCGGAACTGGAAATCTCGGAACTTTTTGAATAACTTTCGACTGGGTTGTCCGATTCGCTCCAAATTTGGAGGGTGGGGTCCCACCACGATTACCTACCGTATCCCAAATGCTCGGACATTACGGATCTGGACATCTCGGAACTTTTTGAATAACTTTCGACTGGGTTGTCCGATTCGCTCCAAATTTGGAGGGTGGGGTCCCACCACGATTACCTACCGTATCCCAAATGCCCGGACATTTCGGAACTGGACGTCTCGGAACTTTTTGAATAACTTTCGACTGGGCCACGATTACCTACCGTATCCCAAATGCTCGGACATTTCGGAACTGGACATCTCGGAACAATTTGGGGCAAATCGGACAACCCAGTCGAAAGTTATTCAAAAAGTTCCGAGATGTCCGGTTCCGAAATGTCCGAGCATTTCGGATACGGTAGGTAATCGTGGTGGGACCCCACCCTCCAAATTTGGGGCGAATCGGACAACCCAGTCGAAAGTTATTCAAAAAGTTCCAAGATGTCCAGTTTCGAAATGTCGAGCTCCGAAATGGAAATTCCGAAATGTCCTACAGCCCTCGGAGTACAAGGGAGGAGGGGGGAGTGCCCGGAGGGGGCAAATTTTTCTAAGTTTTTTATAAGGGGATTTTTCCAAAAATGATCCCCGTGCTCTAAAACGCGTTCTGGCAAAGTTTGAGCGTTTTTGAAAATTTTCTCAAAATCGGTATATCTCAGCCCTGAGGGCATATTTTCAAAATCGGTCAAAAATTCGTTCGAGATATTCACGAGATAATAGTAGTCACTTTTGAACTTTTTACGATATCTCAAACGGGTAAGGAGTTATGCCGATCACAAAATTTGCGGATACACACAGACAGACATACGGACAGACAGGACTTATCACATGATAGTAAGTGGTAAACACGAGTTATCTTTTCTTTACAGCACTCTTTTCTAGATTCTCAGCCCTCAACGTCCCCCTCCAACGGTACAGCTGAGTGAGAGCAGTTCTCCACAGCAAGTTGCCCTGTGGCTCGAGGAGAAGGGATTCAGTCCAAGGTGGGGAACTCAGGGTGGAAACTGAGGATCTGTCAATTGTCTACTCGTTCTCTCAAAAAAAAGAACCAACTTCACACTATCATACATGTTATTCAGGACACTCGAGATACTCTCGGGACAGGACGGAGCCATGCTGTTCTCGTTGTCGCGCAATAAGCTCATCGAGGTAAAGTTCAGCAGATGCAACTTCCGCTTGCTGGTATCCTGCTAATAGTACAGAACGCCTGAGTGTTATTAACATTCGTATTTCTTGAATGGGTGATACCAAGTCTGAAATAGTCGGATTATTACCAGGTGTGCGGCCGAGAGGAGGGATCCCGCGTGTACTCGCAGATGCTGGTGCAAAAGAAGCGGAGCGAGGTCAGAAATGACAACCTGTGCCGATAGTCTCAGATAGTCTGAGAGCTAAATTTTTTCTTACCACTTGCTGTACACTCAAGACTTATATTTCAGTACGTAACGAGAACAGGAGCAGAGCTCAAGGCGATCTTGAACATTCGAAAGGTATTCCTTCATTTACGAATTGTGCTTATCCTTGTTACAGGAGGAAACGGACCAGCGGAATGAAACTCCTCTGGCGGAACCTGTCTCCATTGCCAATGGAATAGCTATCTATGCGTGAATTCGCGAAACGTTTTTTTAATCTCCTTTCACACATTAAAGGGTCCCTCCAACCATCTCATTCATTCCAAGAGATAACCAATTAAGAGCGGTTGATTGATTGCGAGAGACAAGAGAGGAATGAAGAGACGCAGACAGCGAGAGAAATCTTTGCACAGCCTTTTCTCAGAAACGGAGAAATTTCAAGCAAAAAGGAGATATCATGAGATTCAGGACAGTGAAAGCTATCCAATGATGTCAAAAAATGCATATGGTAGATATTGCCTGGAGGGGCCCTTTAAGCACTTTTTTTATTTCATAGAATATTTTGTATTTTTTGAAATTTCTCAGTAAGATTCTATAAGCTGCTATTTAGTTTTTGCTACCATAGACAAATATTATAGCCATCTATACCATTTTCTCAGATCGTGACCTTCTTTGATATCAAATTTGCCTATCTTGTCATCTTAACTTTCACTTTTCAAGAAAATAAAGCTCTTACAAGCACCACAAGCCAAGATTGATCGTGGATTTGACGAACACCGAAAACGAAACGTACTCCCCTCATACCTCTTACATCTAACCTCTCCCCTCTAAACCGGTAACCGTTATCAGAATGATTACTCTTCCATCTCCGACTTTCGCTTTCTCCCCTCTGAGCCCTCGGGCACTGTTCGTGACTACTTGCAAAGCACGCAACCTGTTAGACGAGGATGGTATAAAAGGGATGAGCAGATAGTGAGATACCATATCTACTTTCCTTCTCTTATCTATTCCTGCCCTTCTACTTTCATATCACAAATTCACCCAACGAATACCGATACGCTTAATGTTTTTTTCTATGAGATTAAAGTGCAATGCTGAGAACGTTCACCTCTTCATGCCCCATACACCTCTTTCCTTATAGTATCTATCCACCCTCTACCCCCCTCCCCCTTTCTCACAGTACGATTCCCTCCACCCTGTCCACCCCCTCCCCTCTCCCTCCCCCTCTCAGATGACGACCTTCCGTCACCTCGTCCTCGGGGCGACCGTAGCCTCCGGAGTCGCCATCGTGGGCGCCCTCCTCGTCGCCTTCTCGCTCGTCTCCGAGATCAACACCTTCAGAGACGACGTCATCGAGGATCTCGAGCAGTTCAAAGTTAGCAGAGCTACATGCCTTAGTCGAATAAGAGTGGCAGGCGTTTGAAGCCGAAAGATCCCAACTCCGTGATTTTTCCACTAACCCTGGCTATAATACTGGAAACGACATACCGATCATTTTACGATACTAGACAACTAGATTGGAGCAGGGTGCTCGTCAGTGCTAATGCACGGATGTCCTTCCAGAGCATGGCCGATGACGCGTGGGAAAAGATGATCGTGAAGACCGCCGGCAGCTCGCGACGGGACAACGTCTTCGGAAGGTAGTAGTCACATTGAAAGAAACATGACGATAGCGTAGTGGAAACAACGTAGAGATTACAAGGATCGTACTCTCCTATGATCCAATGTATCATAAGACGGGATAGGAATCATCAGTGGGCTGTACCAGGAATGCTGTAGTCCGGTCGTGTCAGAGTATCATCCTGTAATGATACCTTGCAGATACGCCCGACAGGCGTACGATGCTGGAGGGGCCGCGGTTCTCGGAGGCGGAGCACCGCCTCCCTCGGGAGGAGCACAGTGCAGTGAGTGGAGAACACCGCATTCCAAGCGTTCTAATAGCGAATAGCGGTTGCCGCGCATATGATTCGATCCTGTAGGCGAATCAGTCTATGAAAAATTATAAATTTAAAAACTTAGGTTCGTCTCTCTGCCCCTCTGAAAATTTGGTGTAGATTGGTTTAGCCATTGTTGAAAAATTCAAAAATGATAGTCAATTCGCTATTAGACACATTCTTCACCGGACAGAACGCTGTGAAGGGGAATTGACAGAGACTATATTGTAATTACATGAAAGCCTGCTATAACTTAGCCTGGTCTGGAATCCCTCCCGAACCAATCAAATGCAGACTGCGCTGCACCAGCCGGCAACTGCCCTCCTGGACCTCCCGGACCCCCCGGAACTCCTGGAGACCGCGGACGTAAGTATCTCATCTATTGCATTCTCATTGTCAGGATTCAAAAGTCATAGATTTTCTTATTCATTCATTCTTTATTTTCACCTTCATAGAATAATGATAGAGTAACCTTCATAGAGTACATTTTATAATGGGCAATAATGTGGTGAAAGGTTTGTCGCTAGCGAATCGGGTGAAGGGTTTTATCGTTTGCTTTCAGAGGACGGTCAACCCGGACAGGCTGGACAGCCCGGCATGAGTGGAATGGCGATGATGGCTATGCAGATGACTGGAGTAAGCGTGCTTTCTTAATCACAGACGACTCTAGCACTGCTTCATCCGAAAAAAATATGCTGAACATGTTAATACTTTTGAAAAACCAGAGAATACGCTGCAAGCCTCTTCCATGCTCAATATCGTAATGTTTCCTTCACAGGGAGCGTGCATCAAGTGTCCGCCCGGTCCCCCTGGCCCCGCTGGTCCCGATGGACCCCCCGGACCCGCTGGCAACGACGGAGCCCCCGGAGCCCCAGCTCAGGGAGGCGGAGCCGGACCCCCCGGCCCTCCCGGACCTGCTGGAGATGCCGGAGCCGACGGAGCTCCTGGCGGCCCTGGTGCTCCTGGACCTGCAGGTAACTCACATCGAATCAGAATACGGCTAGTGATGTAGTATTGTCGATCATCGCATTCAAATTTGCGTTCCGACGGTAATCATAACATCTTCCGTTGGTTATTTGCACTTTTGCCTGTGCTCTTATGCTAAACAACGCAAGTCCAATCAAAAAAAGAGTACCGACAATAGAAGTATGCGGATTTAATAGAAGTTGTGGCATGAGGCATACCATAACAGCAATACCGAGGAATCCGAAAGCAATGTGTTAATTCAGGCAACCCTGGTCAGCGTATGATGTCCTCCCCTGGCCCTGCTGGACCCGCCGGTCCCCCCGGTCCCGCTGGACCCGCTGGAGCTCCCGGAGGAGGAAGCGGCCCCGGGCCCGCGGGACCTCCCGGCCCCCCTGGACCTCCCGGAAACCCCGGAGCCCCTGGAGGACCCGGACAGCCGGGATCTGCTGGATCCGACGGAGAGCCGGGAGGAGACGGCGCGTACTGCCCGTGCCCCGCCAGGACGGGAGCGGCCGCGGTGTCCGGAGGCGGAGCTCCGCCCCCCGCACCCCCTCCCGCAGCGTCCTACTCAACGGGAGGAAGATAAGAGGGCGATGAGGAGAGATAAAGACTACTGCATTCATTACTGTGCCCCGTACAGACTGTTGGAAAAGCTCCACATGAATCTTGCAGATATATATATATATATATATATATATATATATATATATATATATATATATATATATATATATATATATATATATATATATATATATATATATATATATATATACCAATTTTAGGAAGAACGTAGCGAATTGAAAGCTCTTGCACTCCGTATCTTCACGCCTTTGCGCGTTCTCTTGTCAGAGGCGATCACTCATTTCCAAAATACAGGATAAACGTGCGATTGCTTTGCACGTACCTAGAGGTGATAGGGCAAGAGAGAGTTTATAAATGCTTTGGTACGAAAGGGTTTAATTCCAAAAATATTACCACGATACAACACATTGACCGGGTTTGATGGTTATTATTCGTTGTGTATTTGGATGTTATCAAAGTATCAGTTATCAGTGCGGCCAAGGTTCGCATATCAGAGTATATATTTCCTAATTTAACCGTCATTCTACCACTCCTTTAATATGATCTTATGAAGAATCAAGCGTAACATAATGCAATGAATTATCTAAAACTTTATCTAAGCAATAACCTATTTTTTCGTTGTCAAGAATAGAGAATCTTCTCAATTTTCTTCAACACAGGCCCATACTTTTGAGCTAACTTTCTGAAACTTTTTGGATTAAATATTGTAAACTTAATTAGGCCTAAACTTTTTTTATTTGAAATTTATCAAGCTCACCCAAAGACCTTGTCAACTCTTTCTTTTCCGTATTTCGTCACGTGTCCACTGGGCTCTAGTAAAGCTAAGTATGCATCACCATCATACACACGGAAATGTCCCTGAAATTAGACAAATCTAAAAAAATGTTAAAGAAATGTAACTGTGAATACTTTACAGAAAAGTAGGGAGGAAAGTAACGAAAATTACGCCTGCCTTTTTATCGTTGAAAGCCTCGTGCACGTCAAAGAATATGCACTTCTGCAAGGCTTCGTTTCTTTATTTTTCTTAAATTTGTCAACCTCGCCACAGTAATTCGCCAATGCATTCGTTCTAACATGCCCTCTCACGTCATCTTCAGGATTGAATAGCATTGCCTAAACCCATGATCTTTAAACTTTCACGAACTTGCAAAAGAAGATAAATATAAAAAAGTATTTTATGTACTTTTGAACTTACATTGATTTGTTCTTCGGACTTTCCTGTTATTATTAAGCGATTCAGCGTATTCATTACTGGAGGAAACGTAGAAGGAAACGAGTCCATAACGAAGAAAAGTTTCGTTCTATAAAGTCGTCGTTCCACAAAGCTCTACGTTCAACAAAGTTACTATAGTATTCTTACAATTAGCATTGCATCTGCATTCCCCGATCCTTTGAACCAGTCGACCAGATGAATTAAAATTACTAAAACTTACTTGTTGATGATGTGATCAAGCCGCATTTTCATCTCTTCGAATATTGGATCGGAGTTTCCCGCAGGGGGCAAGTTGTTGTCCTTAGCCACTCCGTAACTGTAAGGACAAATGTATCTATGAAAGGCACGTTACTGGCATGTCTATAACATAATTCCTGCTTTTTTCTCTCTTCCAGTCTCTTCGCTCTCTCGGAATGAGAGAACTTACATCAACTAAATACTCAACTCGTGCGCACTCACAAGTGCACTAACAACAAATACTAATTGTAAAACACTCAATTGTAGAACACTCTTATGTTGAAAGAAAATGAATCCCACCGTTGTATGATAAACGTTATATCTGGCTTGTAAAAGTCAATGACGTCAGTGAAGTTTGCGTAATATTTACAATGTGGAACGAGGGTTTTCGTAAATACTTCGCATGCTTTAAAGTAAGATAAAATTTTGTATTTCATTGCATTTACAAAACCTTGCTGTGAGAAGCTATGATATTTGCCGAAGTAGTCCCTTAAATTGGAAATGTATATGAATATTTTCAAAAGAATCCTACTTGAAATTGTTCCAAACGTGCTCCCCAATATTCGCAGCATAGCTGTTGCCCATGACAAGAAATTTCAGCTTCCCATGGCCATCCTTAACAATGCTACTTGTCCTTTTGTATAAAAGTAAAATATTGCTTGTAAAATATTCATTTACGTCCTTCTCTATTTCAAAGGCTCCGTAAGCTTAAAAGTAAAAAAGGAAAATGGACAAACTAGCTTACCGGCATATCGCAAGCTCCTAAAGGCGGTTGAATGTGTGTTTCTGAAGCGGGCTCTGTTATGTTCTTCCATGGGTAGTACTTGCATTCCTGACAATGAGTAAATAGATTAAAAAAATTTTTTAGAATAATTTATTAACCTTAACCATGAGATTTGCTTTTGGATCGCGGAACATTTCTTCGTTTCTTCGAAGTGCACTTTCTGAAATAAATAATGATCTCATACATTTCACACAGTTTGTGACCGTAAAATAACTGCCCACTAGATAATTATTTAAACATTGAGAAATTACCCTAACCCTCTAGTTAATTTAATCGATAGGGAATTCAGTAGTATATCGCGCACCAAATTCCCCAGTAATTTTTCTTTAGGGAACAATTTCCTGAAAGAATGCCGAATCATAACTACTCTTATCTAATTTTCACTTAATGCATTGAAAGCTTTTGGGTTGTTTTGTTGAATAGAGTTGAATTCGAGTTCTTACTCCAGTCAAAGCTCGTGTTCTCCGATCGTCCTTCATCCGGTCCATAACGGTCGTCAACGCTCTTGTTTGCAGCTGATGTCAATGGTTCATTACCGTCGATATTTCGTAAACGCTAATGAGAAGAAAAAAATCAAGAAAGTTATATATGACGATTAATGCAGCAGAGATCCTTTTTCTAACAGTTACAACTGCCATTCCGGAACCATCAAACAAAAATTATAAAATATAGAAATCATACCCATTAAATTGCTGGCTAGATCCTGAACGTGCTTATTTATATCAGTTGATTGAGTTAGCGCCGAAAATGTCAGAACAGTCCACAGAAGTATGACCTTCGCCACTCCCTATTTACTGCTTATTAAAGGGACATGGAAGTCATTTTCAAGTGAAGCTTATATGAAAGATCTTGTTGAAGTTAGAATAAAGATAAAATGAAAATTGATAAAAAATATTCGATTCGAGAAATGATTTTTTTAAATTTCGTCCAACGACGGTCGTACTGGATTAAGCAGACAGGGGCCAAGCCAAACGAAATCATTACCATGTACTATCGACCCTAACGAAAAAAATTAATTTCATGCCCCACTTTTTTGAATTTTTAAATTATTATTTTTATGTTTCTTATTTTTCCTAAAGGTAAAATAAAAAAGGTTTTATTGCAATTGGACGAAATTTATTTATGTGTTCCTTCCCCCTTTAACATATTTTTTATCAACATGTGCTTTATTTATCTTACATCTAGACTATAGTAAGAAAATTATCTCTTCAACTGGTCCAGAGTACGGTAGAATTTTGAATTTGCGGGGTACCAAACAAATTACGCAATTTACATTTCCGGTTTTTTGATCGTTATTACAGGTTCCATAGGAGTTGTCCTCAAAAACGGAACGATTTAATAGTTTGATTAAAATAACAGACTATTCTCGCTGATAACGCTGTCCAATTGACTACTTACGTGTTACTATTTCAGAAATTAATAGAATAGCATGAAAATTGGTGCCGGAGATGTAGATCAGCGCGCGTATTTGCATAGACAGTTCGCAATCGTTTGCGTACTTTTTGTCAACTTTCGTGGAACTTATTTTTCGAGCTCGTTTTCTCAGTTTCGTACATATTCATGCAATTTTGTCATCGGAATCGGATTCTCCGGTCCTGATTACCACATAGAGGCTGAAAGAAGCATGAAATTTCATCAAATAATGAGGAGCTACCTCACCTCAGAAAATCTCGCCATTAATTCGGAGCTCGCCATTTTTGGCGAGAGAGCACGCGATTTTGAGAGAGAAAAACTGAGCAGTAGATCTGTGCTCTCTTTGGTCTCTTCATTTTGCATACTCTCTCGTCGCTCTCTAGCTCCCAATTAATCTCGAGATAATTGCGGGACTCACTCTCCACTGTTCTACCGGTCGACCGCAAAAGGGAGGACGGGGTAAATTAGAATAAGTTTCGCGGGCCCCGCTCATTGGAGCAGATGGGGTGATGGGTAAGGAAGGCGCAGGGTGAGCAGTTCCCTCGGTAGTATAGAGGTAAAGTAGTCGACTGGTGTTCGGGAGCCGCGGGGTTCTAATCCCCATGGCTGCTAAGGGTTTGCTGGTGGTGATACCCAAAAATAGGTAGATATTATTTGCAGCTTTTCTTATCACATAATGACGAGCTCCGTCTTGAAATGGGCAAATAATCTCGAGATAATTTCCCACATTAAACGTGCGGCAGAGGTGTATCTCATCGTATTCAGCTAATATATTAGAATTTTTGAAAGGCGCGTTTTTGTTTTCACCTTCAGTACTCCGCGAATAGTGAATGAAATCGCATAAGATTTGGAATACCCGATCAGGATGGTTAGATCTAATGAATGCGAAAAAGGGTGAGTATTAGAAAGTCATAGTCCGGTCCCTTTAACAGAGTATCAACGTACTGCTTTGCTCCAGGTCCGATATTTCTTCTCGTAGAGATTATAAATTATGATTGTTGCGCCGAAAGCGCCCGGGAAACAAGCGTATCTGACTAAACGACAAAAGAAAGAAGAAATTAAAAAAATAGCTTACCTATTTCACGAATAGTGGAAGCCCGTACTATATAGACAGTGAAAGGCCAGTGTAGGAGATAAAGAGAGTACGACATATCACCCAGCCATACCATCACGGGATTGCAGAGTATACAGTTCTGAATAGCACATACCGATAATTCTTCTCTGTACTGCTGAACAGTTTTTTGACCATATTAATCTAACTTAAAAGTCATTTTGCAAGCATAATTCAGCCTAGCTCGTAGAAATGCAAAAAGTATAGGATAAAGAAGAGAAGTTTGACTTGTTCCGTTTGCCCAAAGACAATAAGGACTGCAGTAGAGGCGATTACTACAATGCGAGTGGCGAGTGGATCCATCTTAAATTTACGATGATTGCCCAAGCTTTACATTTAATTTTATATAGTTTTAGTTTTCATTTGAAAGCGTTTGAACAAGTGAAAGTTTTAAAGCATGTTGCTAGTTAATAACCATCTCTTTGATCATATTATCTTCATCTAGCTTATCGACTTTCTAATCTTCTACTTTAACTTATGAATAATTTTCGAGGTAGTTTGTGTAATTATAATGTATTCTAATGTAACTTCTAATGTAAGGATGTGGGGTGGGGTTCTTACAGGAAAAGGAATGCAAGGAATGCAGATCCCCAAGAAAGCGGCTAGCAGAAGAATTCGTTGGGGGAAGATAAAGATGGAGGCTGAATATATTATATTCTATTACATATTCTATTACTTTCCTTATTTGCGATCGAAACATCCAACTATGATATATAATAACGTAATCCTACATTAATATACAAAGACCAAGGACAGCCGCGCGATTAATCCCCCCTAAGTTCACCGACTTCTCAGCGATCTTTCGCTTACAGGTCGCGCGGGTTGGGCAGAAATTCGGGAGAGATTGGCCAACTTTCGGCTATGGGAGGGAGAAGAGTATGAGGGGCGTGTAACGTAATTCTTGTGTGTCGTGTATGGCGCAGTAGGTATGCGTGATACTTAGTATTTTCATATTGCGGGTTCGACTTCACCTCTGTGAAGCTTGTTTTTGCAGATTTTGCCTTTCATACTTTATCTCAATAAAATGTGTACGAATTCTAGATTTTTGGAATCAGCGCAATTGCGTCAGCATACGCTAAGAATTAGGATCTAATTCCAAGATTTGCATTGTTAACAACCCTATAAAGTTAAAATAGGATAAAAAAAGTTAGACATTCGTAATGTAGATCGAAAATTAAATGCATAGCCGAAATTACAAGTTCCTTCTTCAAAAATTGAGAAAGTTTGTGAATTCGACACAGTGTTGTGAGCTTACTGTATGTCGTGCGACAAATCTGTTTACATATTCGAAATCTCCATACAAATTTACCTAGGGTCACAAACCAAAATTTCTCGAAATACTAACTCGCAAAGTCAGGAAACTTCTAAGAATATAGCCCGATTTACGTCTCCTCTCCTTTCCCAAAGTTCACCAACTTTTGAAAGATCGCCGACAGCGAGAGAGCATCCCTCAGCATGGGCAGAGTGAGAGAGCGAAAAGAGCACCACCGGGTATTCTCTTTTCGCTCTCTCCAAATCGCATGCTCTCTCGCCTCTCTCTAACCGGTCACCGATCTTTCACCTATTTTGGTCGGCGGCCGGTCGGCGACCTTTCGGGGGGAAGTCGGAAATAACTACGAACTCCTATGCTTATACATGGGAAAGTTCGCGACCCCGTTGCCCAATTAATGCCGAACTTTCGACGGTCGCTGACCGGTCGCCGAGGGGGATTAATCGCGCGGCAGCTTTTTTGAATTATTTACTTGAATGCGCTTAGAAAACTAGAAGAATACGCTTAGAAAACTAGAAGGAATCGCTTGTTTTATTAGAAAACTTATACTGACGTTTTTCTTGTCCTGCAACCGCTTCTTCTTTCAGATGTTCTCCCTTCTCGAGAAGATTCTCGGAGCTCAGTTCACGATTGAATGGCTTATCTTTCTCGGGCACTATTAGCTGAATTTTTTGCATTTCTTTGATCCTTTTGTTATATATTGTGCCATAAGCATAACAACGACTCACGTTACTGAAAGGAGTAATCGCCAAAAACTCCCATGATCTCGCAAGTGGACTGTTGAAGGATGTCAGATGATCGGAGTAGCAAAAATAGCTGAATAATTTATGGTTAAATCAAACTTAGTTTTTCATGTTCCTATGCTTGGAGCAATGATCCTTGATCCTTATTACGGAGAAGCATTATATAACAAGAATCATTTTGAAAAGTTTATGAAAATGAATTGAAAAAAGGAGTCGGATCACGAGTTTCTAAAGTTAAATCTGACATAAATGAAGATAATCCAATAAGTGGAAATGCCAGGAAGTGCATGAACGGTGGTAAGTAGTGGTTTCTGCAAGATGCACATATATTTCTTTCATTATTTATTATTAAAGTAGCTAACCTTGCGAAGAATAAAGCGGGAATCATTAGGTAAAATTGAATCTCGAGAGAGAGGGACCAAAAGTGAGTGAAAAGATTTTCGCCCAGGACGCTCTTCAAAATTATTATTGTCAGTATATTTATTCCTTATGGTTTTTACAATTACACTATTTTGCTTTTACAGATATGCAATAGGTTTTATCAGATAATGTGGGGAAAAGTTGATCAAATAAAATATCAATTAATTGCGATCCTTTTTCTCTGACTCGTTTCATTCCTCACGGTATTCTGCCTCAATGCAAAACCTTTGGAAAGCGAAAAATCATTCTGTCATTTCCTAATACTCTAGATCGGTGTGCCGCGCACCACGAATTTGTCATGAAGTAGAGGGGAAGGGCATGGTGATAGGCACTAAAGATAACTTCTATCAACCACCTAGCACTTCATGGACCTCTGAATAGATGACGTCCTTGTGATTTTCGCTTTCCAAAGGTCTAGAACAGTGTGTCCTACGCTCTTTTCAGCGGTCGTCTTTAATTGAGCAATTAGCTACGACCTTTATTTCCCATTTTTTTCTCGCCATTAACGATGAGGTGGTTGGAGAAAAGCGATATAGTGTGTACTTTGAAGAGAGGAAAAGGTTCCCCATGAATGGGGGTCCTTTTCCCTCTTTGTGTATCTTGGTAGTATAGAGGTAACATGTTTGTCTTGCGTGCAGATGCGGCGGGTTCTAATACCCGCTGCTGCGAAATCTTTCCGGATGGTGAAGCCCAAAATAGATCCAGATTATTTGCTGATAATTGCGCAATTTATAAGGAGCTCGACATAAATTGGACAAATAATTGGTAATCTTTATCCCCAGATTAAACTTGCGGCAGATACCTAAGAAAATGAAGTAGAAAGACCTCTACCCAACGTATGAAAGGAAAGGAAAGTAAATAGTTTATTGCTTTCTTCCCCAACTCGACTTAATAGTTGTTTCATAAATAACCTTGAAGTAGTCGTCGCGTTCATAAATTGCAAACCAATTAGTTGTGTATAGCATTGCATTTAGAGCTGAAACCTGAATTAGACTTTCCAGAGCTTAGCTTCAGAGATATCTTTTGTTTTTATAATCATTTTCACTAACTCAAACCTTCCACTCGTGTTTCGTTTAATCAGATATTTAATAATACATAACATCTCCTTCTACACATAAATGCTCCTCCTGCACAACACATAAATGATCTCACTTGGCTCCCAATACCTACTGCTTCCTCGTAGCGTCAGTCACATATTCTACTTATTGCCAAGGACACCCGAAAGAAGGGGGGGGGGGTAATTATTCTCGACTCAAACATTGCCTACTTTTCTATTCACTCTACTACCTCTCTCTTGGCAACGATCTTTACAACAAGGCTTTTCATAAATAAGAAAAGCTTGCTAAAGAATAAAGCTATTTAACCAAGAAGTTGAAACCTAAAAAATAATAAAGTGCCATAAAAATGTGAGAAAGAGAAAATGTAGCGAATAAAGATTTTAAACTTGAAAATGAGATGGTGACTTTCATACCTTAGAATCGCTGATAATAGACGGGGAAGCCAGAACACTGAAGAGTATTACACCGATGAATATGTACAATGAGCTGAATTAAATGTATAACCAAAGAAATGTTAGAAAATAATAGTAGAGAACAAGGAAAGATATAAACGTTCAGCGTGTAACGCCAATTCCGCTGTCTTCATGTGATCTAACGTATCTATTTCTAGTGTGTACTGTGTAAAACTTTATTGGGTACTCATCTCAAAAAGCTATCCATGTTCCTGATATATTGCCTCAGAATGAAATGTTATCGCTTCAAAGCGTGGAAAATTCGCTAAGCACTAGCGGCGGAATCGGGAATTATACAATCCGATTTACTAAGCTACACCTTAGCGGGATAATTCGAGCCAATCTTTTGTAGTAGAACTCCAAAACTGTTGCTACGTTCAGTCCACATTTCACGATTGATCGGGAGAATATTGTATAGATTAGGAACCCAGATATAACGAAGAATCTGCGGAATAATATAGATAATTTATATTTTTTCTTATCTTGAAGTCATAAAATTCATTTGAAAAGTTATGGACCAGAATTTCTTGCAACGAATTAAGATCTTTTTGCTCTATTATGATCTACTAAATGAGAAATTTATACTTACATGTCTACACCTAAATAACCATTCGGGAAGAACTCAGGAAGAAAGTGAAAAAGTAGAACTGAAATAATCGCTATAGCCCTTAATCCTTGTATATCAGGTCGAGTGCTTCTAAAAATGTTTATTTTTCAAAACAGATTTGGAAAAATCACCTAGGCTTGCTTCGGTTCATACTTCTCCTTGTGCTGAGATGTACGCGCCAGGAATGAATTGACAGGCTCCGCCTCCACTTTCACTTTCCTTTATGCGTAGGCTTTTTGGGAGAGAGGAGTAGAACAATGGTGATATCCCCTACTCCACATAGCGAAACAATAAAGCGCTGTATTCTTTTTTCGTGATTATTTTTCGAATTCACTAACGAAATATTGCTATATATGAAGTCTAACAAAATATTAACAAATATTGTTATGTACTTTTTTTTAGTTACTCAAGCCGAATGGTGTTATTTTCATGTTCGGATACAATAATTTCGTAATGAACTTTAATGGAAGGCTTGACATAGTTTATCTTATCTTTTATCAAGCAACAATGTATTATTTCATCATACGACAATGTAGATATTTCAGTGAATCCGTGGAGTTTCACGCCCGTAAGCTATGAATAATAAAGCTATGATAGTATTGAAGGAAACATTGAGAGAGCTGCACACTTCTTTCCTCTAACCAAAGTAAAACTTCAGCCGGGGAGCCGGCTTTTAGCCTAAGCTGGCATTTTGCCAAAGAGTTTCACTGTATTTAGCGGAGTGCTCTGCAAAGATTTCTCAAGGTTCCTTTTCCTCCAATAATAAAACCTGATTCTATTATATGAACGATAGTGCACAATTCTTGACTCACGATAAAATACAAATTATATAGATATAGATATACCGTTAAGCTAGTAAATTGTGGGCCGTCTTTGAAACACTTGAAACAAGGCCATATCTCGGTTGGGAAAGGTCGTACAGAGTTCTGGTTGGAATTTTTGGAATCCTCAGGACGAGATCTATTTGTGTATCAAGTTTGGTAATGATTCATCAAGTCTAAGGACCTTTGAAACGTAAAAATGTGGCAATGGAGAGGTTCGAACAGGGATAGCGAGAATTTCATTCATTCAAGATATATAAAAGCCGTTTTAACCGGTTTAGAGTTGTCTAATCATAACCAAACTTGATACACAAGCAGATCTCGTCCTGAGATTTCCAAAAATTCCAACCAGAACTCTGTACGACCTTTCCCAGCCGAGATATGGCATTGTTTCAAGTGCTTCAAACACGGCCCACAATTTACTAGCTTGACGGTACTTCATGCACAAAGGTGCGATTTGTTTCAACATATCTAGAATCTGTATAAGTACGTAGTAATCAAGGATAGAGTTTCTTCTCAAGCTTCTTTAGAACTGGACCATATTGTTGAGCTAGCTTTCTGAATTTTTTTAAAGTCGTATTAAAAGCTGACAACAAGAATCCATAGCATACCAACTTACCCAAAAACCTTGTCAATTCTTTCTTTTCCATATTTTGTCACATGTCCGCTAGGTTCGAGCATTGCCAAATATGCATCACCATCATAAGCACGAAAATGTCCCTTAAATGCAAAATTCGCTAAGCTTTAGATAGCATAAATATTATGCATAAATATTATCGACGAAAATTCCTATATATATATAATATAATATTTCGTCTGGACCATCGTACTAACGCTTAGCTGTTTCATCGGAAATGTGAATGAGATAAATCACGGAATATTTTCATCTTTCTCAAGGTGATGAGTATTATATTTTTTTAATTTTTAATGACATGCCTGTTTGTCGTTGAAAGCTTCATGGATGTCAAAGAATATGCATTTCTGCAAAGGGTTAGTTTCATAGGTGGTTATTACAGATCAAAACCTCTCCACAATAATTGGCCAATGCCTTCGTCCTATTATGCCCTCTAATATCGTCGTCTGGATTGAACATCATGGCCTGAAAACGATGTTTCGATAAAAAAAACTTTTTTTACTGTTACCTTTACATACCGTCAAAACCGAAAATTCGGGAACAAATGACGTATAATACGGCATACTACCGTATTTTGCCGTATTTTTGCCATTGCATTGCGGCTATCGCAGAAGGGCACATGAAACGTTGTGTGCCTGTTCTTTAGACCTTTTGGAGTCATCCTAGCTTGCTTGCTTCCTAGTGAGTGTGCCTCAGCACTCTCACTCTTGTGATTCGCTGCTCAAATCAATTAGCCGAGCTGGTGAGATCGCGAAGGTAACAGCACCGAGAGTGCAAAAGCTTTCGCAAAGACTCGTGATCTCATCCAGAAACGTCGGCAACTTCAATGAAACAGCAGACGGTCACATCTCGAGTGGGTATTAACCAACCGAGCTCTACGGCAAAGTTGGAAAGAAGACAGGGTGAGACGATTGAATGAGGCGGTAGCGGAGGCAGTCTGGAGGAAGGATCAGGATGTGGGCAGACACATGATCAGTCGGATCCAAGATTCGGCTGGTCATATGGTCTGTCAACAGGACGAAATCGAGCGAGTCTTTCAAGACTTCTACAATAAGCTTTACCATGGTAACGGAGGTGATGGCTATACCAGAGTGATGGAGTGGGAAGAGTGGCAACCCATTAGCATCGACGAGGTCCACTCTTGCCTATCTCGTCTCACTTCTGGAAAAGCCCCAGGGCGGGACGGAATTACCGGGGAGATGCTTCGTTGTTGCCACAGCATTCCGTCCGGTAAAGAATGTGTCTTCTAACAAATTGACCACCAAATTTTTAAATTTTCTCAAGAGGGGCTAAACCGATCTGCTCCAAATTTTCGGAGGTGTTAGAATTCATAGAGATGAACTTAAGTTTTTAAATTCATAATTTTTCGTTCACTGGTTCGCTTATAGGATCGGATCCTATGCGCGGAAACCGCTATTCGCTATTGGAACGCTTGGAATGCTGTGTTGCGCAGACACACTCGCTCCCTCTTTAACCGAAATTTTCAATAATTGCCTCAGTGGCAGCATACCGGATGGGTTCGGGGATGGTCGTATCATCTTGCTGGGAAAGGGAGGGGATGCTAGGTACACTCTCGAAAAACTATCGTCTTATTACCCTGTTGCTGCCAGTTGTCCAAAAGACGCTGACACGGGTTCTAAATTCGAGGGTAGCTCCTGTCCTGGACTCTGAGCGAAGCATCAACCAAATGGGATTCCGTTCACAGTACTCAACGTTGGATGGCATTTTCACGCTCAATCTCATCATTTCCAATCGCAGAGAATACCAGCTTCCGCTGTATCTCCTGTTCTTAGACATTCAAAAAGCGTTTGACAGTGTCCATTCCTCTGTTGTTTACGAGTCTCTGCAAACTCAGGGTGTGCACCCAAATTTGGTGAACTTTCTCTACCAACTACCTAAACAAAGAGAGTCACAACGTCGTTGTGGTCAACGGCCGGGAAGTCCCTGTCCAGATAGGAAGAGGAGTAAGGCAAGGAGATTGTTTATCTCCGCGTCTCTTCTCGGCCGCTCTGGATGAGGCCTTCAAGACTCTCCATTGGTCGAGAAAAGGCATCAATATCAATGGTCGATACCTGAGTCACCTGCTCTTTGCAGATGATGCTGTTCTCATTAGCCATGACAGCAGGCAAATCCAATGTATGGTGGATGAACTGACTGTCGCTCTGGGTAAAGTTGGTTTATCTCTCAATCCAGCCAAAACAGATGCAATAACCAGCAATCCCAGAGGGCGTGAAGTCACCATAGGAGGTCACAGGGTCAGGCTGGTGGATAGATGTGTATATTTGGGCCAGGAGGTATCCCTCGACGAAAGTCGGCTCTCGACAGAAATCGGGAGGAGGATTCGTGCCGCAAATTTCTCATTCAATAAGTACCGATCTATTCTTACCAGCCGCACGGTTCCGATGTCAATCAAAAACCGCCTTTTCGAAGGCGCAATTCTGCCTGGTCTCACATACGCCTCGGAAACCTGGACGCTCACATCTAGACTCGAAAATAGGCTCGCTGTGGCTCAGAGGAGGTGGGAGATGACCATGTTGGGTGTAAGCATGCTTGAGAGAAGGACGAACGACTGGGTGAGGCGGAAGACGGGTCTGGTGGACGTCGTACTTTACTGTAGACGGAAAAAGTGGCTGTGGGCTGGCAGGGTTGCAGCCATGGACCACTTGAGATGGAGCCGTGCTGCTTTGGAGTGGCACCCGCGAGGACCAAAACGAAAGAAAGGCCGGCCAGTTGCAAGATGGAGGGACACCTTTGTCGAGGCGGTTGGTTACCGATTCCTGACGATGGCCGAAGACAAGGAGGAATGGACAAGACTTCGGAAGTTGGCGCTACAGGACCCGTGAAGCAATAAGACCCGCCCCACGCTTGTTGTCCTCGATAAAGCGACAAAACTGTAAACTGTAACATAGCTTGAAAAATTTAAAATCGATAACCTGTGCTTCGCTATGAAATGGTCAAAGTAGGTGATACCGCTGTGACACTCTCTAAATCAGGCCGGGAAAAAGGATCATTTCTAGCTTTCCTCGACCTATTTTTCAAGCCAAATCGGTTCATTTTAGTATCACGAGTCTGAAAAACATCCTTAGACACTTTTTGCAGGAATTTGAAATTTTTGATAATTTGACTGCTCCTTAAGGTGATCATTACCTCGCCTTTAGAAATGGTCCGAAAACCGTAAATAAAACTTTTTCAACTCTTACCTATGTATTTTGAGCTGCTCTTTCCGAATATACAAGTAATTTTTAGATTAGCTTTATTCTAAAGTTGTTAGGACAAAAAATACGGTAAAATACGGTATTTGTCCCACAATTTTCGGTTTTGACGGTATAGTCAAGAAATCAAACGCATAAATCGCTACGGTGTTTAGCGATTTTTCATGTTTTGAAATGATACCGTTTTAGTCTAACAATAAAACAGAATATTTGGAAAATGGACAGCTTTTCGAAATCAGCACCTCCTTAAGTTTCGAATAGTAAGCACTAGAAGTTGATTAGATTACTTCATCAAGTTAGCGTATTTTGAACTTTGACACCAAAACTTACATTAATCTGCTCTTCAGTCTTTCCGGCCATGATTAACCTATTTATCGTATGAATAGGCCCAGCAGTTGAAGGAAACGAATCCATAACGAAGAATAGATCCGTTCTGAAACCGAGAAAAGATGTACACTTGTATTACTTTATCATCCCACCTATCACGTCAATCATTAATTTCATTACAGTTCCTTTGAAAATCGGATAAATGACTTGGTAATCAAACGCTAAGAAATCGCTACTTGTTTCTGATGTGATCCAGACGCATCTTCATCTCGTCAAGTATCGTGTCAGCAGTTCCCTCAGGAGGAAGGTTATTGTCCTTTGAAGCTCCGTATCTAATAAATCGTGTTCCAGTAAAGATTAAAGTTTAATTGTAAGCGTAACCATAAAATTCAATTATGTTCTTTCAACAAGATCTCAGCATGCAAATAGTTTCAACCCTACCTTTGTATGATGAATGTCACATCAGGTTTGTAAAACTCAATGACGTCCGTGAAGTTTGCATAATATTTGCAATGCGAAACGAGTGTCTTCGTGAATACTTCGCATGCTTTAAGGTAGATAAATAAATGGTAATCTGTCACATACAAACCTTGTTGAGAGAAGCTGTGATATTCGCCGAAGTAGTCTCTGAATATGTCTGGCCTTTAAAAAAATTGTGCATATACATCTGATTCATAATACGTTGAAAATGGCCTACTTAAAATTGTTCCACACATGCTCTCCTAGATTCGCGGTATAACTGTTCCCCATCACAAGAAATTTTAGTTTTCCACGGCCATTCTGAAAATTGACTTTTATAAAATCTTCTTTCTTTCAATATTTTAGGCGGCCGTTTAGTCGGCTCTATTGTCCTTTTATTTTATTGTGTGATTTCGGCGAATCTGTAGAAGAGATGTGCAAATAAATGCCATTTTTTGATTATTATACCGGCATATCGCAAGCTCCCAACGGTGCTTGGATGTGCTCCGTCGAAGCTGGATCTGTGATATTCTTCCACGGATAGTACTTACAGTCCTGAAATCCGTTATGAAGAAAATAGCTGTTGTATTAGGTTGGAAGATTCGTTAAACGCCTTAGAGAACTATTGATTCTTTACAAGCCACCCTACCTTCACCATGAGATTATTCTTGGGATCACGGAACATCTCCTCGTTTCTTCGGAGTGCATTTTCTGAACTTTGTTGATTCTCTCGTATACTATTATTAGAGGAAAAGGAACGTTGAGAAATCTTCGCAGCGCACTCCGCTAAATACAGTGAAACTCTCTTGGCAAAATGCCAGCTTAGGCTGAAAGATTGAAGTTTTACGGTGGTTAGCGGAATGAACTATGCAGCTCTCGCAACGTTCGTTTTCCCCCAATAATACTTGTAACGCTGACCCCATTCTACGCTTCCGTTCTCGATTCTACTCGTGAACAGGCTGAAAGTCGCCAGTCTCTGCGCTTCCTCGTTCACTGTCGTAGAGATCTTGAGGGCAACGAAGGTCAGCAAAGTCCACAGCATTACGATTTTCACAGTTCCCTGAATAATGTAATAAAGTGGAATATATATTAGAGAACTTCAGCGAGAGACTTAAACATCGATTAAAGGATTAAGAAGAAAGAATAAAGGAATTACAGGGAACGAACGAAAACACTCACGATTTTACTCCAGGTCCTGTACTTCTTCTCATAGAGATTGTAGATAATGAACGTTATCGTTATGGTTCCAGGGAAGCAAACATAACGGACTGAACAAAGTAAAATGTTAAGTGAAAGTGAACTCGAAAAGTGAAAAGCTAAGTGAAAATTAACTCCAGCGCGTATGTACGTTTTCCCATGCTCTCAGGAAGAAGAGAAGAGTGTATCGGGAGATGAAGTATCTAATCAAGTGCTCACTCATCTCCCGCGTAGTTGATGCTCGTACAATGTACACAGCGAAGGGCCAGTGAAGAAGGTACAATGTGTATGAGATGTCACCCAGCCAGACCATCACGGGGTTGCTCAGGATGGGGTTCTAAACGATAACTTCTTCTTTATAAAACTCGATAAGTTGTTGTGCTTTCTAAACCAATGCACTATGGATAACAGTGAAGGACTAAGAAGGAGTTTAGCTGGAAAGGCGACCTCTTCGCCAAGGGCAATGAGGATGGTTGCAGAGTAGACGACGATACAACGAGCGAGGAGCGGGTTGATCTATAAAAATAGAAAGGTACACGAAAACAATCCAATCATTCTAATAAATAGCTCCCGTAGTATCGGCTTACAAATGAGAGTGTTTTAAGCAACCGTCGTTGACAGATCGAGTCAACCTTGGGTATAAATCTTACCGTATACGGAATGCAAGGCACGCAGATGCCCATGAATGCTGCAGCCAGAAGGAAACGATGAGGAAAGATGGTGGGAGACGAGGCTGATTGGGGGAATATATTAAATTGAGCTAGCCAAAGAGATATTCAAAAATAAATCATAGCAAACAATTTTCATAGATAATCGTCAGAATCGCGCTTTTAGTAGCGAATCCTAAAAATGGCAAAAATTTTTTTGGCTCGTCTTGAAATTCAGTCTAAAGATCCACTAACATTTCACGTTTCACGAAGCTCCACAGTTCGCTAGCAAACATGTGTTTGATCTATTGTGTGTTCATCTGCGCGTTTCTGAATCGGAGAGTGGACGCTGACAATGGATGGGAGGACTAATGCCCTACAACGCGACACCACTCTTTCTTTTTCAAGAGACCAACGGTTAGTAGTTCAAAACAAAGCTCTTGGATTGCGATTTCAACCGAAAATAAAGGAAATACATATATTTATAGCTTGGAATTCTAACCGTTCACTTGTTCATCCAATTCCACTCCGGTCTTGTCTCCCTTTTCTAAAAGATTAGCTGAACTCGATCTGCGAGCCGCCTTTGGCCTCTCAATTTCGGGTAGTACTATCTGCAATACAACGAAAAAATGGGGATTTATTTCAAATAGCTGACTTTGCAAAAGGGCGTGATGGCAAAGAACTGCCACAATCGAGTAAGGGGACTGTTGAAGGAAGTGAGAGGGGACGACACACAGAAATAGCTTAATCAGCGAAATTTATTGTAGCTTGGAATCTTGTGCGTATCAATAAACGCAAAGAATGTCTTAAACTGAAGAGGAGCTTACATGAATGAAGACAATCCGATGAGTGGGAAAACAAAAGAGTGTATGGCTGTTGGAAAATATTCGACTCTGAAAACTAAGTTTCGTTTAATTTTGTTTCGATACACCCAAAAAAGTAAAAGATATACATAAATTTCAGTGATTTCATATAGAATGAAGAAAACAAAAAAGGGAAATATTCGCGTACCTAACAAAAAACAAAATGGGAACTATGAAGTAGAATTGCATTTCAAGAGCAAGTGACCAAAAGTGAGTAAAGAGATTCTCATCCAGAATGTTCTGCAAAGCTTTTAATTTAATCTATTCACTTTCAGATGAGGGTTAGAAAGTCCTCAGAGGCGCTCTTTAAGAGATCGATTAATAAATATTAATTTTTTACATCACTTCACATTACAACAATGGAAAAATTTCAATTCACCTTGAAGTAGTCGTTGTGTTCGTAAATTGCAAACAAGTTGGTAGTATACGTCATTGCTTTCAGCGCAGATATCTGTGAATTTTTAATTTTATTCTATATATTAGAGATCTTATTCTATATATTTTCCACTATTTTTCTGCTATACTGTGTACTTAAAGGGCCCCTCAGAGCACATTGCTATCCCTCAAGAGCATATTTTGAACATTCCTTATTTTTTGTCCTTATCAGAAAGCGTATGTTTCCATTCCTTCAATAAGCGATGCCTACGAATCAGACCGCTCGCGCGCTACAGTATTCGAAAAATGACATTCGTATTAGCGCGGTCCCTGAAGAGTAATGTATCTTTGCATACAACTCATTTACACAGCGGAGAATGGCGGGAAAAAGATGCAAATATAGGATTGTAGGTTTTCTACATTGCTCTTTCAGATGAAGGAAAGAAACCAAGGGGTTAAAAAGTGCTCAGAGGGGCCCTTTAACTAGCAGAATTGCCTATCCTACGAAATAGTGTTAGAAAACGCACTTTATATTCTCATCTTTGTTTGCCTTTCCTATTGTTTGTTGTCTCCTAATCAACTCTTTTTGATATGTTTGTATATTTTTGGAATTTACATACTCTTATGCCAGGTTCCAAAAAATTTTCTCACTTTTTCCATATTACCTTCGAATCTTCGATAATTGTAGGACTAGCAAGGATGCTGAAGAAAAGGACGCCGAGGAAAACGTACAGTGAACTGAAGAAATATAAATTCCATGAATGCATTACTAAATGGGTAAGATGTTCTTGTTTAGGCTAAAAAAGTGAAAGGCTCAAGTAATCCAGGATCAAAATAATCTATAATTGAATGCCATATTTCACCTCAGTGGAATAATCCTGGCAACTCGCTTGTAGTAAAATTCAAGAACCGTTACTGTATTCAATCCATTCTTAGTAACTGAGCGAGAGAATATCGTGAAGATTAAGTACCCAGATATAACGAAAAATCTGTAAAAAAATAACCCATACTTCTCTTTATTTCATTTTATGAATGAAGCAGAGAAATGGCGCAAAAGGTTTATACAGCTTTTTTCTATGGTAGCGATGTTTGACTAGGCGTTTCAGGCCGTATCATCCACGTTGTTGGTGCAGGGAAGATTTTCGCGTGGCCTTTCGAACACTTGGTTGTGGTTGAGCAAAATGTTTCATAAGTTGTCATCACACCTACTTTTGACGAGAGAGCCAAACAGTAGGAGGAGGGTGCGGACAAAGCGGAAGTGAGATTATTGACGGAACGTTTTCGCCAATAATACACTCAAACTGGGTACCCGATTATCTTACATATCCACTCCAAGAAATCCGTTAGGAAAGTATTCGGGAAGAAAGTGAAAGATGAGCACGGAAAGAATGGCTACAGCACGTAGTCCCTGGATATCCGAACGGGAGTTTCTGAAGAAGGCACATTTATTTTTCTATAAATAATCTTCTATAAATACGTTTTTTCTATAAATAATCTTCTATAAAGAAAAAATTTCAGAGCTTCATAAACTAGGAAAAAATCATTCAATTTTCGTTGGGAATAAAATTGCAGACCAATGTAGATAATGGATATACCTTTTTCTCAGTAAATATTATAGACAACTAGCAAAGACGTGATAATCTGACCTTGAATTGTTCCGACTCATTTTTGCCAAGACCTAGACGCAAATGCATTCAGAGGCTCCGCCCCCATATCACTTGCCTTTATGCAATGGCTTTATGGGAGGAGGACAATGATAGTATGCCCAATCGAGGATGAGGTGGAAGTGTGTGCACAGTTGGGTTGTACAAGCATTACTTCCGCCATTGAGATGAAGAGGTCAGAGGTGGAGGTGGTTAGGGGATTGTTCAGACATGCTCGTAAAGCACAAAAGACATGCAGGAAGGGGGGATAGGTGTAGCTTGGTGTAGTGGTATGACTGCAGTCCGGGGTGGAATGACTGAAGCGTATTTGGACACACGACTCCGTGCCCTTACCGCCCGCCATCCCCGCGCCCACGCTCCCAGTCAGTGTCATGCCTCAAGATGAAGGCGCGGTGAAGCGTATTTGGACACACGACTCCGTGCCATAAAGCACAAAAGACATGCAAAAGACATGCTCGTAAAGCACTGAAGGCTCCCTAATGCGTCTATGCTTGATGAACGTATCTAAAAAAAGAAAAAGAACGGAAAGCACATTTCCAGACACAAGATATAATACGCAAATAGTAAACAGATGTTGAAGTATTGGGAGAGCACCTCCCGATTAAAGGGTACCTAAAGTGTCACAGTTTTATACATCGATCGCTCCGTATGGTGAAGTTGACTATAAATACAAAATATGAGTTTTCAAAATTTCGTATTTCGCTCAATATCTTGAAAAAGGGACTTCCAGATCATGTATCTGACCTATCGTACGCCTCGAAGACTGGTTGACGAATCCGGTATAGTCCGGTATTGTACCGGACTGAGCGGTACAATAGCCTCCTGGCGCACTCAGGAGGTTTCCAACTTATTCCTTTGAGATTTAGGTTCCCCGTACGCGTTTTATACGTAAGCTACACATAAATTATTGAAATTCGTTCATTTTGACCATTTTTGAGCGCCGGCCAATTCGCGCGTCCCCCGTCACTTGGTGTGCTGCAAAACATTATGGTCTGCGCTGCGCAATTCGGGCGCGCAGCAAGTGGCAAAACAACCTGTAGAAACGCGAATTTTGAAAATTGGACGATACCTCACATAGAAACCGACCATGGGGAAGCTAGAACTCGGTGGAATAGTTTTAAAACCTCCTCAGTGCGTCAGGAAGCTATTGTACCGTCTAGTCCGGTACAATACCGTACTATACCGGATTTGTCAACCAGTCTTCGCGACGTACAATATTTTGCGCACGGTACTTGGGAATAGGGCTGCTATTGATCAAGGGAGAGACGGACGTCTCCTTCGCACCCTCTTCCCCACTTGGCGGGTATCCCACTGATCTTCTCATTTCTTATCGTTCTCTTTGTCTGTATTGCAGTTGTTCCGTGTCATGTCCATATTCTTGCCTTGAATGTATCCTCCACCATTCAGAGTCTCGTGAACAGCCTTCATCCTCGACAACACTTTGCAAACCGCGGTAAAAAAATGAAAATTTTACAGATTTTTTTTCGAATTTGTCTCACGGACGAACTTGACTTCTTGGAATCTCGACTGCTCTCCACTATCTACGTTCATCAACCCCCCCCCCCGATCCTCCCTTCACATTCACCCGCTGCTTGACATTCTGACTACTCCATCAAGACTTCATCCCTTCGTGCAGTTTTATGTTGCTATGTAACAATCGATTATTCGAAATTTCAGGTTTCTGCTTTTCACCTACATTTGTTCAGCATGGAGATAGAAGAGGGTTTCATGTGTTAGAATCGTCGTAAAATTTATCCTCATGTAAGAGCATAATAACATGGGCATAAAGTTGTGAAACAAAACACAGCGGGGGAGAGCATATAAAATGTGAGCAACGTAATACTATTCAAGGTCTGTGATAATTGAGCAACAATCTTTGAGAAAAGAAATTTTGCTTGATCAAACTGCAAAATGTTAAATTGTTGTGCTCTGGAATAAAATGACAAGGAGAAATGTAAGAGGGGGCTAGCAGAACTGAACCTGCTGCTCCCTTTCATGTAAATTGAACTTTCATGTAAAAAATATGCTCAGCTGCTGCTGCTCAATTATCAGAGGATGTAATGAACACGTTGACACTACTAAACAAGCTTCAGAAACTGAATGAAAAAACCTGACAAAGTATTCTCTACAAAAGTCGGGATACAAGAAAAGTGAAAAGAATAAACCTGGCAAAGATCATAGAGAAGAGACGGATGATCTTGGAGTATCCATTCTTTAACTTATCCAAATCTTCCCTTCATTCGTCATTCTTCGACCTGCGCAACTGTCCATGATACGATTCTTCTGTCTCTGAAATGCATGATAGGATTGATAAAGGCAGATTCTAAACATGAAAATGCAAGAAAACAACAGAGACAGTACGAGAAATACAAGAGATTGAGTCATCCTCCCTCGAGAGGGAGGGGGAGTCTCCCTCTCGGGAGGTGAGAGGAAGGGCCTTGCTTGCCCAGTGGCAGCGCCTCCTTTGATCTCCCTCATACCAGTCAATAACTTGTACGGCGCTTCCTTTCCTACTACGCTGCAAATTTTCGCTGCGGGAGTAGCTATAGATCAAACTCAAAAATATAGATTTTCTGACACTTTAGGTACCCTTTAAAGGGAGGAAGCAGCCTCTAACCGAAAGTTTTGAAATTCGATGAAATTTCTTCTAAGGTTTCAAAATGTGAGAAAAGACATGA
>LS871168.1:164035-186589 GCA_900490955.1 Micoletzkya japonica | reverse complement strand
TTCCGTCGTTAACAGGAATGTCGCTTTTGGCTTAATTCCTTTCGCTAAACACAGTAACGTCGTCGTTGGATGAAATTTCAAAAAATCATTTCTCGAATACTATTAATTTTTATAATTTTTCCTTTTGGTTTTGTACTAATTACGACAAAATCTTTCATATAAGCTTCACTTGAAAATCACTTCCGTGTCCCTTTAAAGGAACTGTCCCACGAAAAAATCGTTGTTGAGTTATTCATTGGGAACGGTGTAAAATGGGCTAGACAACAAGATGAGCAAAAATTCCGATTCGAAACAGCTCTCTAGGCCTCAGTACGGCCATCTGAATGTGTGGGATACGGTAAATCTTGTGGGGTAGTTTGTAGTGTAGACCGACTAGCTAAACCCCTGGCATTGCCTGCTCGCTCTCGCTCTCCGTGGAGTAGGAAAGGAAGAGCTAGGGAAGGGGCGAAGGTGTGTATATGTAAGAACGGCAGAGATCAGGCGATGCCACTAGGTATATTTGTGGGAGAGGAGTGTTTGGCTAAACTAGAAACTACCCCACAAGGTTTACCGTATCCCACACATTCAGATGGCCGTTCTGAGGCCTAGACAGCCGTTTCGAATCGGGATTTTTGCACATCTTGTTGTTTAGACCATGCTGCTATGTTTCCAACGACCAACTCAATAACGAATTTTTTCGTGGGACATTTCCTTTAACACAAGAACAGAAACTCTCTGAGTCAAGATAGAATAAATAACAAGTTAAGTTAATGTAAGTAAATAAAAGTGTGTGTGAGAGAGAGACAGTGTCGCGTCCACGCGAGCATATATGTTTCTGTGTTTTATTGTGTGATGTATTTCCCCTTTGTATATTCGCAATGTTGTGCAATCCAAGAGGTTTCTTCGTATTTTCTCTCTATTCTTGTTCTCTTCCCACTTTCATCACCAACCCCGATACTTGGTATAGATAGAGATCTTGTAGACTCTCCCCTTTCTCTTGTCCCTCACAGATATCCACCCACACACTCTCTTCCCCACCTTAAGCACCGCCCCCTTGGCGTGGAGAGTAGCTGTGAGTTGTCGTCCTGAGCGGCAGTTCCCCCTCCAGCCCCTAAGGCTCTTACTCTCACCCCCTTACCCCTAAGGCACCCCACTTGCCCATAAGGTACTTGCGTTCTAGAGAGCCCTGTGCCCCCCCCACTCTTTCTAACTCTCCTCCCCCCTTTCGTCCACAAGTTCTTGTTAGATAAAGAATAGTCCCTTGAGACTTCACTCATTCCCACCACATTAACCACACCACCCCACACTGAACCATCACCACAAGTGGGTGGTTAATACAGACAGCCTTTATCGGGGTTTCATAAAGAAGGGAAATCCAGAGAAGGGAAGTGAGGAGTTCTTCGGTAGAAAGAAATCTTCAAAAACCAGACCCGAGGCTCAGAAGTCTTGAAGTGGAATACTCCTTGATCTTCTCTTAGCGATACTTCCCCAAGAACGCTACATCTTGCTAGGGAAAGGAGACAGCCAGACCGTTCTTGGTTGAAAGGCGAAAATAGGAGAGACGAAGGGAGAGCCGACCACGCGCCACGAGAACATAATGACAGAATAAACGTGTGGATAGATAGATATACTTTTAAGATAAATTTAAAGGGACATGGAAGTGATTTTCAAGTGAAGCTTATATGAAAGATTTTGTCGTAATTAGTATAAAACCAAAAGGAAAAATTATAAAAATTTATAGTATTCGAGGAATGATTTTTTTGAAATTTCGCCCAACGACGATGCTACTGTGTTTAGCGAAAGGAATTAAGCCAAAAGCGACATTCTTCTCAACGACGGAAGCTCGGAACGAAAAAATAAAACATGCGATTTTCGAGTTTTTCTTCGATTTTTTTGTTGTCACAATGTTTCTCCTTACATTTTGAAACCTTAGAAGAATTTCCATCGAATTTTAAAACTTTTGGTTAGATGCTGCTTCCTCCCTTTAAAGATTGATTTTTTAAAAGATTTATAGATAGATATACTTTAAAAAGAGACAAGGAAGCCAAAAAAGATTTCCTCTCATATGACAGTTTATCACCTAACTAGTACAAAAACCAAAACCAGAGCGTACAAAAATGTATAATTCGCGAGATGTATAATTTTTCAAGGCGCCTAGCCAAGGCGCAGTCTGCGTTTAGCGCATAGTAATGGCATCGAGGCAAATGGCAGGGGTATTGGAACAAATAAATGTTTCTCGCTCCAGGAATTTTTTAAAAATATTTTTCAAACGCTATTATCTTTATTGCCGCCTAAAAAACGTACTTTATGAGTATTGTAATGTTTAGTTTCAAAAAATCTGTCGCTTCCATGGCCCTTTAAAGAGTTAAATTTTTTTACAAACGTGATATGTATTATTTAGCTATATGATTTTGCTCGCGTTGAGAAGCGACCAGAGAACTAGGTAGATCACCGTTCGTGTTCTAGCACCCTTCCTCTCTACAGTTTTGTTCCTCGATCCTTTCAGTGCGGCGGATAATACCCATCGCTATTGTCCAATTACCGAGAACCCTCATCCGTCGGTTCTATTAAAGCTTCCACCACAGCATTCCAAGCGTCATAATAGCGAATAGCGGTTTTCGCGACTAGGATCCGATCTTGTACGCGAATCAGTGAACCAAAGTTCGTGAATTTAAAAACTTAAGTTGGACACTAGGAATTGAAGAAGCTCTTTGATGTCGATTGGTTGAGTCACTCTTGAGAAAATTCAAAAAGTGTGGCCATTTCGCTATTAGACACATTCTTGACCGGTCGGAATGCTGTGCCACGTTCCTTCCGTGCACTCGGGAGGAGAACGCCGGTCTTTGTTACGCATTTTCGTTTTCATAGTCGATAAAATGATACAGCGGCAACTTTAATTACTAGCGTACCTAGTTCTCTCACACACTCTTTCGACCGATTTTCGCAATGATCTACCTATGCAACATTTTAATATTTCACTATATTAGAAGTTGGACTTGTTATTTGTGCTGTAACGATTAATAATGTTTAACTATCTACGTGTCAGAATGTACCCATGATAAGAGCAATGTTCAGTAGAATGCTGCTCAAGCTTGTCGTCCTCCTCACCTGCTCCTTCCCGTTCTCCTCTTCCACCATTCTCGAGAGTCTTCCCAGCCTTCCCAGCAGTATATCAAGTGACTCCATGTCCGTTCCCAGTGTCTCTTCCCTATCATCCGACATCTCTGCTCTCGCCTCCAATGTCGAATCCAGTCTTCCCAGCAGTTCGAATGTGGCCGTCCCTAGCCTTCCCCTGAGTGTCCCTAGTATTCCCTCAAGCGTATCCTCCAATCTATCTTCAAGCATCGCCAGTATCTTCAACAACAACAACCTTCCCTCCAGTCCCGCAGTTCCCAGTCTTCCGAGCATTGCGAGTGTCCCCAACCTTCCCATTTCTACATCCAACCTCTCAAGCAGCATCGCCTCCATCTTCAACAATAGCGGAGTTTCTCTTCCCAATGTGAACATCTCAAGATTGTCCGCGAGTCTTCAAAGCATCCTATCGAACCTCTCCAGCACCTTCAAGGCTTCCGGAGACTCGCCTGTTGAGGTCACTCTTACATGTACTTATGTCACATTGCATTTGTGCTGTCTGCCTTTCATTCCCAACGTGTATGTATTACTATTTTTCAGATGCTGTCGCAAGTCACTCTGCCTCCAGAGCTCGTTTACAAAATTCAACCCAAAAATCTAACTAACCTTCTAGCGGTACGGTAACGCCACAAACGTATCATAATGACTTGAAAAGACGATTTACAGAAACTGCATCAGTTCGTGTCGGGAGCCATGACCATGAAGACGGCGTGTGCTGGAACCGTTAAGACGGTAAGTTTTCTAGTTTAAAAATATCTGTATATTTGCCGCGCGATTAATACCCCTCGGCGACCGGTTACCGACTTTCAAACAGCTGTGAATGAGGATGAAGAATCTACTCATATAAGAAGATGCAGACCTACCTACATAGATAAATTCTACCTTTCAGGGGGCATGCCAGAACCAGGTGAAGGAGTACCTTGCGCCGCTCAAGACTGCCTTCACAGAACTGAAGGCTAACCTGACTGCCCTTCTGCCGGTAGGCTTTTGTTCATTGAGTTTGGTGCTCAATCATATTTTAAAAAGTAACGAAGTTTAAAAAATATTAATAGAGCACAATAAATACAAAGAGGTTTTGCAGAACACAAGTTCGATCCCTTCCGGACAGTCTAGCAACTTGCTGAGCACGATTGAGACTAACGTCCAGAACGCAGTTAGCGGAGCTGAAAACGCAGTCGGCAATGCAGCAGGACCAGTGGTAAGAATAGCCATTGTTCAGAAAGTTGTTGATAGGGAGGCTGATATTGTAAAGAATGCGAAGCGTGGCTTGCAGAATAGCTCGATCTCGGAACAGGCCAGTAGCCTGCTCAGCTCACTTGAAGGAAACCTCCAGAATATCGCTAGCGAGGCTGGAGGAGCACAGGTCAGTTACTTGACAACCTTATTTTTTAGATAAAATTATCGAAAAAAATTGTAAAAACTTTTTTTAAAAATTAAATAAAATTATCAACTCTTTTGCAGGGATTACTCAGCTCTGCTGAGACGGGTATACAGGTAGGCAACGTTTGCAAAATTTTGCTCAAATGTTTAACCGTTTAACCGGCTCCCTTGAGTAATTAACAAAATAAAATCTCAGGGAGCTCTAAGTAACGCAGAAAGCGGTGTGCAGCAGTTGCTAAACAGCTCTGGAGGAATAGAGGTATGAGGGGAGCCATTCACTTCATCGAATCCGTCATATTTCGTCAACACCAACTGTTTACATAACTATCGGGTGAAACGAACAATTTGATGAAACGGTAGTTTCGCGCTATAACATATATCTGTAGAATTATAATGTGTTGAAATATTATAGTAATTCAGGGAATAATGGGCAGTGGCTCTGACGCTCTGTCGAATATCGCTAACGAGGTAAAGAGCAGCGTTGGGAGCATCGACCTCGGAAGCCTGCTTAGTGGATCCGGGCTTAGCAATATCTTTGACTTCTCTCAATAATTATTCGACTGATAAAGACGTGTAAAGAGTTAGGGACAATGGGTTTATCCCACATGTTTCTGATTGTGTAAGTCAAGTGTATAAATTCATTTTATTATATCTATAGTCCCAATCTAATGGTAAGATCGTTGAGCGTAGTTCTGTATTGTTTTTCTAGATTGCTGAAAAAGTGTACACATTCGTCATAAATATAATGGATACGGCCAACCTGAAAACGTTCTGCAGTTTCTCCTTTCCGTACGGAGACACATGTCCCGTTTGCTCCATGTATGACAATTTGGTCACTTCGTCATGTATGCGAAATCGGCCCTGTCAACGGGATATACAACGACAGTATAACTCTTCACAACACGAGAATTCTAATCCGTATGAATAATTGGATTGCAAACATTGTTCGCATGTTGTTTCTTAAATATAGCTTAAAGGAGCCGTACCACGAGTTTCTGGCCATATTGGCTCTTTACGTCATTCAGTAGATCTAATCATCCTGATCGGGTATGCCGAGTTTTATGCGATTTCATTCGCTCTCCGCGGATTAGTGAAGGTGCAAATAGCAACGCGCTTTTCGCAAAATCAGATATATTAGCCGACTGAGAAGAGATACAGCTCTGATTTATTGACAAAATGATTTTTTACATTGTTCTGATCATTTTAGAAAAAAGAACGATCAGAAAAGATGGGCGGAAAGGCCTAAATTGATATATGAGGGTAGCGCGGCAATTAAAATCCTGCTGTACTCGTGGGCCGGCTCCTTTAAAGGTGGTGTAAACAGAATGTTTGAGGCACTAATCAGGCATGCTTTTTGTGATTTCAGGGTGCTAATTCTAAACAAAATCACAGTAAAAATGAAAAACATTCGCAAATTGCTGAGAAAACGTGAGCGAAAAGTTGCTTGATGTACAGGGAATTCAAAAAATAACGGCGCGAACAATTATTTAGACACGATGCAGTATGCGATCCGTAGAATAGTTTGCGGAAAATTGCGTTTGGTCGAATGTTTGGCTTTGGTCATTACCGCAATCTTTTGAGTCTGTACAGGCTCTTCGTGGCGGGAGTTTCTAATGTTGTTCTGTTTACACCACCTTTAAAGGGACATGGAAGCGACAAACTTTTTGAAATCGATTATGGCGATACTTGTAAAATATGTTTCTTAGACGATAATAAGGATAATAGCGTTTGAAAAATATTTGTAAAAAATTTCTGGAGCGAGGAATATTTATTTGTTCCGGTAATACCTCGATGCCATTTGACTCGTTACTATGCGCTAAACGCCGTAAGACTGCGCCTTGGCTGGGAAACGACTTTTAGGATATCTCGCGAAATAGAAATTTTTGTGCACTCTGGTTTTGGTTTTTAAATTATTTAGGCGATCAACTTTCATATGAAAGCCAATCTTTTTTGGCTTCCATGTCTCTTTAAAGGAGGACCATTCGGTACCGTAATCATAATAATTGAGGGTAATTTGCATAGCGAGAGAGGGATAGACGAGAAACTAATCGAATCCGTCAGGATGCCGTCAGGAATTTGAATAGATTACGGTTTCGAATGGAGGTCCTTTAAAGCAAACAGACCTGAGAATCGAGGAAGGGCTCGCGAATGTCAAAGAAAATGCACTTCTAAAGGGGAAAAGTTTAAAACTGATCAAACATGAACTACACTGATATATTCTATCTTATTTTCAGAAAATATGTTATAAATTAAATTGCACACCTCTCCACAGTGCTCTTGTAGTTGCTTCGTTCGGTTATGCCCAATAAAATCATCTTCAGGATCAAACAGTAAGCTCTGATTATGCTCGTTTATCGCTAAAAAAATGAAACGCTCACGTCAATTTCTTCATCCGACATATTCTGCCGAATGAATTTGTTGAGGTAGAGCAGCCTTTGGTCCGCAGATGGAAATGAGTCCATAACGAAGAAAATATTAGTTCTCAAGTAAACACTTTAGATTTATTGTTTACTTAATTTATCTGTGATATATCTACACATAGTTCGGATAGCTATGTGCAGATAGTAGATTCAAGGATAAAAGGAAAAAAATTTCTTACTTATTTCTTATTATATCCAGCCGCATCTTCATTTCCTCTAAGATTACATCGGTCCCCTTCTTTGAGATAACTTTGTCTTTTGCTTCGCCATACCTTTACAAGTTACGCAATGAATAGATGTAAACAGTTCTTACCGCTGTATAATAAATGCTACGTCAGGTTTGTAAAAATCAAGTACTTCAGAGTAATTTGCATAATATTTGCAGTGTGATACCTGAAGGAATATGTATAATAAAAGAATATGTATATTGTGGACAGATGAAATAAGTGCCTGTGTATTAGTGAACACTTCACACGCTACTTGAGAAAATATGACGAACGAGGAATAGTGTGGTCTGAATAGACGGGTTTCATGTTGTGTTTATTAAAAAGTGTAATAAACAAAATCTGTTTTATTGCCTCGAGTCTTTTCACCACATTCTAGACCTTCAGTAGAGCGAATATCATACACATCTCGGATTATTGTCCTTCTAACGCTAGATAAGGTGGCTTCGATAGTGTTGTTATCGCTATCGCATAGCCCTTCCTCTCCCGTTCCCAATTTGTGATTGGTGGTGTGATACCGATCTGCCCAATTTGGAAAGAGAAGGATCATGTTTCGCATTCCAAAAATTTTGCATTTGGCCAGAATAGCATGTTTTGAAATAAAGTAAGATACTTGAAGTTCCTCCAAACCAGTTCTCCGAGATTCGCTGCATAACTGTTGCCGAAAACGAGAAATCGAAGTTTACCATACCCATCCTATAAATTCTTATTCTAATTTCAAGTAAATAATCCTTAATGAACTTTTTAACGACCTTCTACGACCTTATCATTGATTTTTAAAGAAGAAATTTGTTTTACAAAAAAAAGTTATTAAGAAAAACGAAGCTGTGTTTCACCGGCATTTCACACACTCCGAGAGGCGGACCAATATACTTCAGTTGTTCCTCGCTTGTGCAATTTTTCCAGGGAACATACTTGCATTCCTATAATATAGTACTTAAAAAACTCAAAGAACATGACGATACCTTCATAAAAATATTTGTCTTAGCATGCTTGAACATTTCATCGTTGCGAGCTAAGGCTGCTTCTGCAATTTAGTTTTATCGGAGAAAGATGATTTTCTGTGATGCTGCTAAGATTATGCGAAAATCATTGTTACATGACAAGCAATATGGCGACCTAATTCTAGTGAAGAACTCTGGTGTATCTCCATGTTCAGTAAATGGGATGATGCGAGAAGAACAATGGTGATTGAATATAAGGAAGATATAAGCCAGAATATATTCTGAAAGCTTTACTTTTGAAAGCCTTACTATATATTTATGCAGTCCATGAGACTCTACCTTGATATAAAAAGGTTAAAGGGACATGGAAGTCATTTTCAAGTGAATCTTATATGAAAGATTTTGTCGTAATTAGTATAAAACCAAAAGGAAAAATAGTAAAAATTAATAGTATTCGAGAAATGATTTTTTTCAATTTCTCCAAACGACGACGCTACTGTGTTTAGCGAAAGGAATTAAGCCAAAAGCGACATTCCTCTTAACGACGGAAGCCCGGAATGAAAAAATAAAACATGCGATTTTCGAGTTTTTTCTTCGATTTTTTTATTGTCACTATGTTTTTCTTCACATTTTGAATCCTTAGAAGAATTTTCATCGAATTTTAGAACTGTTTAGAGGCTGCTTCCTCCCTTTAAAAAAATCATAAAACGAACGGCTTTTGATAAATTCCTGTAACGTTTCTCATATAGCTCATGAACAAAAATAGATGTTAGAACTGCCGATAGTAAGGCCATGGTCCTTTCTAAAATATCGTGATTGTGAAGGATCTCCGTGAATGCCTTGGTACACCTTTGAGGGTTTCGGAAGCATAGACGGAGAATGGCCAGTGGAAAAGGTAAAGGCTATAAGAGATATCCCCAACGTAGACCATCAAACTACTAGATAGAAATATCGACTGAAATTGATTTGAATATAGTTCGAAACATTTGGAAGTCTTTCATGCGTACATAAGTTTAATTCCATCTCATCTATCTCTTTTCTATTTATAGTATGTCATAAAGCAGGAAACCTCGCATTCCTCTCCCAGCTTGATTACAAATGCTGAAGCAAGGGTCACTATCGTTCTTGATTGGTTAGCGTTGAGCTTCAAATGAGCTCGTTTTTCTTTTCTTGCAAAGAAAGTCATACCTGATAAGGAACAAAAGGAAGAAGCAGAAATATATGCGCAAGAATGTATACAATTATTGTCCTAGCTTTCGGTTGCTTTGGCGGTTCTTTCACTATCTCGGAGGATTCTTCGATTCTCAACAGCTCCTTTTCTTCTTCCGAACAAGGTACATCCCGATCTTGTTCAAACTGATGAATAACTGAAATATCATTCAATCCGAATAAATGCTCGTACGCTGATGAAGGTGGCGCAGATTATGAATTGCCAGAGTCGAGCGATAGGACTGTTGAATGACATTTGCGGAGAAGCAACCAAGGAGTAACTAGGATTTGCTTGATCTAAGGATTTTTTTATAACGATCACCTGAGAGAAAAGAGTCCCACAATTGGAAGTACGGTCAAGCGTAAAATAGGCGGGAAAATATGTCTGAATGGCTTTGCTCAAGAAAAAGCAATTCAAAAGACACAGTGTTCTAAATGTTAATCGAACGAGCAAGAATACTTAGCATACGGTGTTTTCCGTGCGAGAGTTCCTAACGAAATCAGGGTTATTTATCGGCATCTCGTTCGCTTAACATTTTCACTGTTGTCAGAATACTGTGAAGAAAGCACCGTAGGTTGCAGAGAAACGGCACAAACAGATAGAATTGCATTTCGACCGACAGAGACCAGAAGTGAAGGTAGAGATTGTTTGAGTTGAGAGCCTACGAAATGGGGAATATAAAGCAAAAAATAATAGTATTTTTCGAGCAAAATAAAGAGGTGGTCGACCTTGAAATACTCGTCCTTCTCGTAGACTGCGAATATGTTAACACTGAATGTCGCGGCCTTTATTGCAGAATACTAAATTCTTCGAAATAAATTATTCAATATTGTTATGGAAATATAGGTTCAACCTGCGCCTCAAGTAGCGTAAGTGTAGTTTCGTTGAAGATTAGTAAAATGATGGAAATAGCCACGTAGAGCATGCTATAATGCCAGTACAAAAATACTTGAAACTCATCAAACCTGAGAGGAACGATCCTTGCTATTCTTCTATGATAAAAATCGAGAAAAGTCGTTTTAGTCAGGCCATGTTTATTTATTGCACGAGATAAAATGGAGAACATGAGGTATCCAGAGATAACAAAGAAGCTGAATATGCTCATATTTTTAATATATCGGAAAACACATGTCTTACATGTCGACTCCCAAATATCCGTTTGGAAATAAACTGCGTTCAAAATGGAATAAAATTACATATGTAATCGCGAGGGCTCGTAATCCTGCAATAAATTCATTTGCTTCCAGCTTTCCTAACTACTATAAAACTAGACAAACATAACCATCATTCCCTTTTCCGCTCCTAAGCTTTGTTCAACTTGCCTGCAGGCCATATATTATTATATTTATTCTTGACCACTCTGTTCCTTGTTTTGTTTTTTTCGAAGGCACATAACTCATATTTTGATCTTCTGCAACGGTCTATGGGCTAAATTTCACCATAATTATTCAGATATACACAGAAACCTAACCATGTTCTTAAAATATGCAACCAAAGTTCAGTGGTCCACATGTACCGATTGCATGTTTATTTAGTTTTCAAACAGTTTAATAAATCTTAAAATGTTACCTTGTACATCTCTTCGCTGTACGCTTGGCTGTTTTCCAGTCGGATATCTCATAGTAGTCCCGGTGAATGAATATAGGCATATGAAGGCATATGAAATCCGTGAATGGCACGCAGCGGGTTACCTCTCGTTGGCAATCCCACATGAAATTCGATATGAGGCTATCGTGAATTGTGCGAAGTAAAAAATAATCTTATAATCATTTAGTTGTATCTTCATTATTCCTCGGAAGTCTATCGAAGAGCGTAGTCGGTGCCGGAAATTAATTTTGGATTACGAGAGCTTCCGCTTTGAAGACGAGGAAGACGCGAGCACGTGGAGAGAGTATGTAGGAGGGACGATCGAACATTGACCACTCCACGGTTTTAAGCTCTTTCGGTTACAGAAAGCGTACCGCGAATTCACGGATAAATCACTTCAAGTAAACGTACGGTTAAATTTGCGTCAAATGCACTATATCGTCGTACCACTCTTGATTGCACACATCAGTGGGTCCAATGTAACTCAAGCGGTAAGTATCTCTTTCGTTTTCCAGATTTCGGTTCACGATTGCAGGACATCATGAGCATGGATTTCACCGCAACCGCTATTCAGCTTTTCCAAGTTGCGAATCCCGCAAATACGAATACAGTAAGCGTTCATAAGTGTTCATATATTTAACGTTTTTTAGAAATAATCGTGATATTTTACAAAATTGTAGTGAATAATAGGTATGTAAGAAGTGTGGAAATAGTATTTCCATCATCCGCCATGATTCAGAAGCTGAAGTACTTCCTTACCAATGCTCCGTCCAACAATACTGTATCTGCAGTGTGCGCCGGTGCCGCAATGCAGGTTAACATTTTGTAGTTTTCCGAGAAAAAATAAAAGACTATCATAACGTGACTTATTCACTACTTTATGTGTTTTTTTTGCTGAAACCTGTCATCTTGTGAAATACATTTTGAAATTATCTTGACAAAATTTGATTTCTTTGAGCATAATCAAGGCCGATCCACAGCATGCGGAAGCGGTTCATTTCAGAACCTTTGCCTCAATAAGCTTAAACAGCCGCTGATCACAGCAAGAGCTGCATTGTGGAGCAACGACACGGCCAAGTTCAGCCAAATCATGCAGAACCTGATGGATGAAGAGGTTTAATTTTTCCCAATCTTCCTAAAAATCATTTTCCTTCAGATCGTCATGTTGTCATCAGCATCGTCTTTCTCAATTCCCATCATATTGATCCTTTATCAGAACATTGTGTCACGATGAGGTTGTCTTTTTGAATGTAAAAATCAGCAAACATATCTAGTATTGAAAGTTTAAATTTCGTAAATTTTAGTATATACATAGTTTCTTTTATGAAATCTACGTATTTTGCCATTTAATTTACGTGAATAAAAAACGGGAATATTTTCCTACTCTGTTTTATTACTGTCTATTATTACTTTATATTACTACTTTATTACTGTTTCCTTAGATGCTTAGATCCTGGATTAAATATTGAAAAGTTTGCTTCTTCACCGATATAACAATGAATAAGTGTTTGTATTCGCTGTATGTAATAGAGAAAAAGGAAAGATATAATCGTTCTGTTTGTAGCGCCGATTCCGGTGCTTTTCAAAGTGATCTAATCAATTTCTAGTGAGTACTATCCGAAACTTTAGGAGGCACTGTTCTCAAAAAGGTACCTAATTTCCCGACATTTGGTCTTGGGATGAAATGGCATCCTTTGAAAGCGTGAAAAATTCACAAAACACCGTACGGGTGGAATCACGATCTATACGTTCCGATTTTCTAGACTATAGCATAACTATTACTGTGTATGAGTGCAAATGAAAGGCAGAAGTAATGCCTCGCCAATCCATTGTCAGTCTCGCCTTATCTCGGGACATTACTGACCAATGCACGACGTGCCTGCCACTCAAAGTCATTCGATAAAAGTGATCAAGAACGATGGCAGAATGATCAAGGTCTTGACGTTATGGCATCATGTGCTGGCGAAACTTAGCGAATATATGTAGTTATCCCGCATCGTAACCACAGCATTCTGCCCAGTGAAGAATGTGTCTAATAGCGCTATTTTTGTTCATGACCTATGCAATGACCTATGCAATGTTTCTATGCAATGACCGCTATTTTTGAATTTTCTCAAGAACGACGGAATCAATCTACACCAAAATTTCACATATCTTGGAAACCATAGTAACGAACTTCAGTTTTTAAATTCATAATATTTGGTTTACTTATTCGCCCACAGGATCAAATCCTAGGCGCGAAAAGCGCTATTCGCTATTAGAACGCTTGGAATGCTGTGTAACATAGTAAGGATATTGATCTCGTTAAACATACAGAGCATTCTAACACTCCAACACTATTGATTTTACTCATAATCTCCGAGAGACAGTGAGGCGGCATGAAGATAGCATAGACGATCTACTTAAAAATGAGGTTCGTTGACGGAACTTTTTCCTCAAGAATATTTGCATTTCCGCTTTCCCTAATTTTCTGTTATAGCATAGAAAACAATTCCTCTTAATATTTTAATATGAATTTTTAATTATAATAATTCATCTCAAACGGACGGTCTCGATAGACTCCATTCTCTTCGCTCTACTTTTCAGGCTAATCAGTAACTCGGAAGAGTGACAGAAAGCGGGGTTCGGGGTAATTGACATATGGCGGGTTCTTGCGCCAATCGTTAGCAGATAAGCGGATGAATGACATTTTACTCGGCTCGATTCTTGTATAAAAGGACGGCACATGACCATGGTTACAGTCCTCACTTTACCTCTTACTCTACTCTCAGTTCCTCCTTGCTCTTCAGATAGACTCATAGTCATTGCTCCCTCCCTAGCCTCACAGCCACCTTCCTCCCATTCCATCGTATCCCTCCATCTCAGCCAGTCCCCTCCTCTGCAGGTAATGAAGTTGGCCCTCGTTCTCGGCCTGCTGGCCGTCTCCTTCGCAGCCCGTTTCCAGTGGGAACAGCAGTCGGAGCCCGTCCGCGACTCGTCCTTCCTCTCCGGAAAGCACTACACTTTCCGCTTCGACGGACAGGTTAGATCCCTTTCCTTTGCTTATCTTACTTTATTCTGCGTTATTCGACGATTTCGAAGAGTACCTAGGGTACCGAAACTCAAAAAAATACTATTCTAAGCATTTTGAATAAAAATCGCTTATGGTGTTCACGCACCGTATCCCTTCCAGATCGCCTCGGGACTGCCGATCGCCTCGACCTCTCAACAGTCGGCTACCCGTGTGCAGTCCATCGTCTCGCTCGTCTTCGAGAATGAACGTCAGGCCCTCATCAAGCTGCAGAAGACCCGCTTCGGATCCGCTCATCGCGATCTGGTCGAGCCCCGTGAGGTGCAGCCCTTCGGACTCTTCGAGGAGATCGAGATGAACCAGGTACAAGAATGCTTGAAGATCTCTTCAAATCAGCTGAAACTGTGCAAGGCATTACCAAAGAAGGCTTGCCTCCACCAGATAACAGCGAACAAGGAAAATCTCGCAATGCCTGTAATGACTAACTTCTATTCAGGATCAGGAGGAGAAGCTGTCACTTCCCATCCGCTTCCGCTACGAGCAGGGACTGGTGTCGGAGATCGAGTTCGACCGCGACGACGAGTCCTGGTCCGAGAACATCAAGCGCGCCGTCCTCAACATGATCCAGGTGACCCAATGCTACATACGCTTAGCCCCTACACGAGAGCTGCCAAAATTTGGTGAAGATTCATTCAGCCGTAGAGGAGTTAATTCAAAATTAGTTGCGAATTCGCTATTGGACACTTCCCCTTTCGGTGGGAATGCTGTGACCCTCAATCATCGTCTCCACTAGTGTTGGCAAACCCGATAACGAGAACCTCTGTCAGGAATGATCCCTCTCTCATTCCTCGCCCGAGAAAAAAGTTTCGTAGGTAATGAGGTAAAGTGCAACGATATTCTCGGGTCTCTCATTCTCCACCCGAGGTTCTCGCTCAGAACGAGATTCATTCCTAGTGTTTCTCCTGTTGAAGTGCGGCTTAATTCAATTATTGCTAGAAAAGACAAGAGAGTGATGATGGAAAAATTGATAGACTGACTGATACGAGGTAAGAATGAGATAGCGAGGTTCTCGCAATGAGCGAGAATATCGGGTCTGGTATTTGAATGTATAAAGGTCAACGATATTCTCGTTTCTTTCCTTCTCGTTCAGTCTTGCGGAAAATACCCGAGAATCATTATCGGGTTTGCCAACACTAGTCGCCACTTTCTGTCCTATCTGCTCTCCATAACCTCCATTCTAGGTCAATCTCGGCAAGAAGTCCCGCACCGACGAGGCCGAACTCGCCCGTCTGAACCGCGAGTCGGAGAAGTCCGAGTTCCCCGAGAAGGACTCCTTCTCGACCCAGGAGATGACCATCGAGGGAGACTGCGAGACCACGTACACCATCACCCCCGCCGGAGAGGAGAAGCTCCGCGTGTCCAAGTCCATCAACTACGAGAAGTGCGCCAAGCGCGTCGACATCCGCTACAACTTCCTGGCCGAGAACTGCCCCTCGTGCGACAAGAAGTTCCACGGAGAGGAGCAGCTCACTGAGTCCTCGACCGTTCTCAACTTCGAGCTCAACGGAGACGTCGAGGAGTTCCTGATCCGCGAGGTTCAGCTCCGCTCGCAGTACATCTTCGCCCCTCTCGCCAAGGACCAGCAGCTCATGACCACGTACGTCTCGAACAAGCTTTCGCTCATCAAGGTCGACGAGGAGAAGGACTCTGTCCGTGCCCCCAAGTCAGAGACGAAGCAGCAGCTCGTGTACTCTGCCGAGTGGGAACAGGCCCTCGAGCAGTTCCGCATGACCGGAGACGAGTCCCTCCTCTCGCAGTCTCCCTACGTCTGGATGGACAAGAAGGTCGAGATCGCAAAGAAGATCGTCTCCCACCTTCGTCGCGAGGTCACCGACGAGAAGAAGCCGATCGAGAGCTCCGAGGTACTCCGCCAGATCGCCCGCCTCGTCGAGGTGCTCCGCGTGAGCACCAAGAGCGAGATCCTCTCGATTGAGAAGGAGCTGAAGGAGGACGAGAAGCTGTCCGCTCTCTACTACGACATCCTCGCCCAGGCCGGAACCAAGCTGACCGTCGAGGTGCTCGCCCAGAAGGTCGCCCAGCGCGAGGTCGCCCCTGTCCAGGCCGTCAAGCTGTTCAAGATCCTCCTGAACCTCCGCAATCCCTCTGAGCAGATCATCGAGAGCCTGATTCGTCTGCAGAAGGAAGAACTCGTCACCCGCCACCCTGCCGTCAAGCAGTCCCTCTGGCTGACCATCGGAGCCCTCATGCACGTGCAGTGCGGAGAGCACCGCTCTCGCTTCGTCCAGGAGATCGTTTACGACAAGCAGGAGTCCATCTGTCCCCGTCGTCTGAAGGAGAAGTACGTCGAGATCCTCGAGTCCTTCATCGAGAAGGCCGAGACCCGCTACGAGAAGGTCCTCGCCCTCAAGACCGTTGCCAACGCCGGATTCGACCTCATCGTGTTCCCTCTGGAGAAGATCATCCGTGACGAGCGCGAGCAGAAGACCGCCCGTCTCCAGGCCATCGAGGCCCTTCGCAAGCTCCGTCAGAACATGCCCCGCAAGATCCAGTCCATCCTCATGCCCGTGTACAAGAACATCCGCGAGTACCCCGAGATCCGTGTGGCTGCCTTCAACCAGATCATGCAGACTGTCCCCGAGCGTGCCGTCATCGACCAGATTGCCCAGCAACTCGAGCGCGAGCCCTCTCACCAGGTGCACTCCTTCGTCTTCACGACTCTCAAGTCTCTCGCCAAGTCCGAGCTTCCCTGCGAGAAGGACCTCGCCCGTGATGTGCAGACCTCGCTCAAGTTGGCCCGTGTCCAGCCCCGTAAGATGCTCGACTCGGCATTCGTCCGTGGATCCCTCTACTCCGAGAAGTACACCACCGGAGCCGCTCTCAACTGGGCTGCCCTCTTCTCGAACGACTCGGTCCTCCCCAAGGAGATCATGGCCTCGCTCGACTCTGTCTTCGTAGGAGACTGGAACAAGTACCTCGCCCAGGTTGGAGTTGCCCAGCAGAACCTCGACCAGATCCTGTACAAGCTCGTTGAGAAGATACAGGAGGAGGACTACTCCGTCGATGAGTACGTCGTCCGTGGAAAGCGCTCGTCGTCGCTCAAGCCCGCCGAGGCCCTCAAGCAGCTACTGAAGAAGATGGGAGTGCAGAGGCGCCCCCTCTCCTCGGAGGAACCTCACGCTCTCGTCTACGCCCGCTACCAGGACAACGACTTCGCCGTCGTTCCCCTCGAGCAGGAGATGATCAAGAACCTGGCCAAGGAGGTCATCAAGGGAGGAAAGCTTCACTTGGGAGAACTCGAGCGCGTGCTCGCCAAGGGATACCGCTTCGAGGCTCAGCTGGCTACCTTCCTCTACGAGAAGACCCGCATCATCGCCACGACCATGGGAATGCCCGTCGAGATCACCGGAAAGATGCCCACCTACTTCAAGGTTCAGGGAGAGGTCAAGGCTGAGCTCGAGCCCAAGTCCGGCAACGAGGGAGCCCGCGTCCACCTCAAGGCCCAGCCGCAGCTCGTCTCCACGCACATCGTCCACATGGAAGTCCGCTCGCCCGTTCACTCCAACGGAGTCAAGCTCCTCCACATCGCCAACGTCAACGCGCCCGTAGACGTCACCGTTGAGCTTACCTGGGAGAGGAACTTCGACGCCAAGCTGACCATCCGCGCCCCCGAGAACCGTGAGGAGCGTCGTGTGCTCTCGCTCATCTCGCACCCCGCCACCTACGTCCGCTTCGAGACCGACGAGAAGCGCATGCAGTCGACTGTTGAGAAGACCGTCTACATCGGAGAGCAGCCCCGCGTCGAGGTTGACCGTGTCTACGGAGAGAAGATCTTGGGACTCCGCTTCAACGTTCGCGGCAACGTCCACCGCCACATGTGGGAGAAGCTGCCCCAGACCGAGAACAAGCCCATCCTCGTCTCGGGGAACTACCTTGAGATCGCCATGGAGAAGTCTGAGCAGACTCCCCGCGAGTACGTCCTCCGCATGAACGTCTCCCCCGTCGAGTCGGACAAGATCTCCGAGCGTCCGCAGTTCGAACAGTTCTACGAGAAGGAGACCGAGAGCCACTTCGAGGTCGAGGACTCCGAGTACGTGGACGAGGACGAGAAGGAGCGTCGTGGATCGTTCGACAAGTACACCAAGGAGTACAAGAAGACATTCGGATACAAGAACCGCATTCACATCAAGGCCTACACCGTGGGATCGTCGGAGGAGCGCAAGGGAGAGATGGAGATGAAGACCGTCTACGACAAGGACCTCACGTTCTTCAAGTGGACCGTCGAGGCTCAGCGTTCGCCCCTTCTTCAGGGAGAGTCCCGTGAGTGGACTCTCTCGGCCGAGGGACAACTCCTCTTCCCCGAATCCGTCGTCTCCCTTCAGCAGCTCAAGGAGCAGAAGCACCGTGAACTTAACGCCATCGTCGAGGCCAAGTGGGGATCGGAGCAGAAGAACACACTGAAGGTGCGCATCCAGGGAGAGCAGAGCAAGGAGCAGCAGAAGTGGCAGCGCCTGATCCAGAACAAGGCTGAGGGAAAGAAGATGGTCGAGTCTCTGGAGAAGCTCGAGCTGGCCTCGCGTCTCAACCAGATTAAGATAGCCGCTGAGTACGAGATCCAGCCCGAGACCATCGTCCACGTTGAGCGTCTCTCCACTCTTCTCAAGTCCTACAGCCCTATCCTCTCCACCGTCGAGATCCGTGACGTGCGCAAGTCGTACGCCAAGGAAGGACGTCTTCTTGCCAAGCTCACCGTCGAGCCCCAGACCTGGCGCTACGTCAACGTCTCGTACGAGACTCCCTCGGAGCGTGTGCAACTCGAGAACCTCCGCCTCCCCTTCCGTCCCACCTTCCTCTCCATCTACAAGGCCGAGTCCCCCCTCCGTCAGTTCTCCCCCGTCTGCGAGGTCTCCTCGTCCCGAGTGAACACCTTCGACCAGGTCGTCTACCGTGCTCCCCTCACCACCTGTTACTCCGTCATCGCCCAGGACTCCACTGAGGAGCCCCGTGTGGCCGTGCTTCTCAAGAAGGTCGAGAAGAAGGGAGAGGAGAAGAAGATGAAGATCATCACTGGACAGTCGACCATCGAGATCGAGAACAGGAATGGAGACCTCAAGGTCAAGGTCAACGGAAAGAACGTCAACGAGCAGGAGAAGCTGCGCGAGTACGGGTGAGCAGTAGGGAATGCTGTTAGGGACCTTTGGTGGCCATACTTTTTCTATGGTAGGTATTGAAAATAAGTTCAGAATAAAAGCGGGCAATCATAATTTGAGAAAGATGCCAAGTTGTGAATTGCAGGCTCGAGAAGAAGTACGACGTCGTCATCTTCGAGAACAGCGACATCTTCGTCCGCTTCGACGGATACAAGGCCGAGGTGAAGATGAACGAGTACTTCAAGAACCAGCTGACCGGAATCTGCGGACACTTCAACGGAGAGCAAGAGGGAGACTTCCGTCGGGCTGACGACGAAGAGACTGGTAAGCGAGAACACCATATCTATTATTATCACATTGCACAAACCATAATTAGTATCTGAAATCTAAGTTGTCCGCACGATAGTGTCTATTCTGAGTTAGATTAGTATAAGCTTAGATGCCATTTTTTACAATTTGTCGTTTGCAGAGGACATCGAGGAGTTCCACCGCTCGTTCCTCGTCCGCGACGATGACGAGTGCCAGATGGAGGAGGAGCGTCTATCTGACAAGAAGAACTACAAGAAGTACGAGCAGTTCGAGCAGTTCGAGGAGAAGACTTACGATGAGGAGAGCGAGTACGACGACGAGTCGACTCCTCTGAAGAAGAAGATGAACCACAACAAGTTCGAGCAGTACGACCACAAGGAGACCGTTGGTGGGCACACTTTCATCGTAGCTAAGTACGAATCTTACATAAACTGGGCGGCTCACTGGTTGATCAATTACTTACGATTATATAATGTGGCAAAATTTGAGGGGAACGAAGTGCGGTTCAGAGCCCGTGGAGAAGACCCGCGTGATCGAGCACTCTTCCCGTGTGTGCTTCTCGCAGAAGCCCGTGCCCGAGTGTCCCCGTAAGACGTATCGAGGAGACGACGTCAAGGAGATCAAGGTGTGCACGGCTTGCTGTAGTAGAAGATACGGCGGCACGTTATTTCTATTATTCATATAGAGCACACAAAGTGAGAGAAACGGTCGCATTTGGATTCAAGAGAACTGCTGTACTTTTAACTTTGCTACCAAAGGAGACGGAGTCGCGTGTCCAAATACGCTTCACCCCGCCTTCATCTGGAGGGATGTCACATAACTAACTAGAGTTCTGTTTAGTGCAAACTGCTATGTGAAGAGCCCTTCGCCCCGGTCAGCCCTCCCCATCTACTTGCAGGCCAAGTTCTCGTGCGTGGACCGTTCGTCGCCGGAGGCCCGTTCCCTCCTCCGCCAGTCCCGTCGCGAGGTCCTCTCCATCGACTCGCTTCCCGTCTCCTTCGTCGAGACTCTCGTCGTGCCCAAGTCGTGCATCGTCTACTAGATAGACTCCCCCACAGGCACCCCATACATCAGTCTACCTCGCTTCGTCTACGATAAAGCTCTTCTATCTAGTATGAATCCGATCGCTATCTACAACGCACAGTGCACAGCATTCCGAGCGTTCGATCAGCGAATGGCGGTTTCCGCTGTGATATATCGTTACTGCGTCCACAAAAATTAGTCAACATTCACCAATTTAAAAACTTAAGCTGCTCCTCATCAGTCCAAAGAGCTGCCAAAATTTGGTGAAGATTCATCCAGCCGTTGTGAAGTAAATTCAAAATTAGTAGCCAATTCGCTATTAGACACTTCCCCTTTCGGTCAGAATGCCGTGAGTGTATGTCATTCACTTAGTATGTAAATTACACTGTTAATATCATTTACGATACGGTCACTCTTTACAGTTCGGACTCGAGGGGTGATATGGAAAAGCAAGAAAAGGGGAACGAGGAGATCTAGCAGCACCCGCCGAAGTAGCCCGAATTGTGCAGCGAAGACGCCTCAAAATGGCTGGTTTAAGAGTCCCTATTTTAGGCTACCCGGTTTTCTACGAGATGATGTGAAGATGAAGTGTGTAAGATGAAGTGAAGTATAGTGGAATAAACCGATCCGCCTGTTTGTTTCGTTCCAAAATGAGTCTAATTGTCTCACCTTTGCACACTCTCTCGCCTTTTATTCGGAATTATTTTCCGACGGATCTTTTTAATCCACTATAGTACCTTATACACGGGCACTGCGCCAGGCGTAACCGAAGGACTTGCACTGAAAAGCATGCATTGTTAGTTTTTCGCACAGAGACAGCATCGATTGATAGAAGAAAAGGCTAAACAGAAGACTAAACAGAACTTAAATACAGAAGATTATTCTGGCGGAAATTACAGTGGACTGATCACGATTCCGGGCTGTCCCACAACCGGAGCGGGCGCAGGCATTGGACTCAGCTGCAAGGAATATCCTGTTTTCTAGGATTTGAAAACCAAGCGCGATTAGCATATTTATCCTCTAACTCTCTTCGTTTTTTAATGCTCCTCATCACTCTCTCGGACTCATAATGCGATTAAAAGGCTTGGTTTTCAAACCCTACTGCTTTCGTTGTTGAATTAGATAGATAGATAGATATTTATGCATTTATATAGAAACGCGAGATAAAAAACAAAAGAAAATAGAGTGAAGAGTAATCACAGGAGAAACAATATTAGCATTACGAAAAAACATATATTTAGATGCGAGAAGAAGATAATAATCGTTTATAGTTAAAGGCTCTTGCAGATCGTACAAAGAAACTATTGGTCCTGTAATTCTGGCTCCTTGATGAATAGGCTAACATGAATCCTGGTCCTCTGCTTTTGGAAATCCTTATGATGAAATGGTGGGATGTTTATAGGAAAGTTTAATGTTTCCATATATAAGATTCAGGAGCATTTTTTTTCCAAAACATCGTTGTTATAATCGTCTACACTGAGAGAAGCATTCCGCAAATAGTTGCGGAATGATTCCCGAAGTGGCGCTACATCGGGAATGATTCCTGAAGTATTTGCGGAATGCATTCCGAAAAGAGGGAGAGGGGGGAGGGGGCTCTCTCTTTTCGGAATGATTCCGAAAAGGAGCGGGCGCCTGGCTCCCCCCTCCCCACCCCCGCCGTACCCGTGGCCTAGTGGTTTAAAATTGCTGTCATATGCCTCGCGGGTTCGACCCCGCCCAGCGCCACATATTTTGCAGATACCTACTTTAAACCGTGGCAATGTTCAGAACGTATTAACCTGTGCATAGAAGATGCGGAATTATTTATTTCTGGAGACACAAAATACAGTATACAATAATCGTGGTTTGTAAGAATGACTACGGTAGCATTACTAGTTTTACAGGATAAGTAATAACACGTACCTATAATGAACAATAAAAGAGAATCTTAAAATTTACATCTAGAAATATAACGCATCCCATTCAAATTGCACGTACACTTACAACATATAACAAACGTTAAGTAACAAGAACAAAGCACGTGAAATGCAAAGAAAGATCGTGCACCTCTTTGAATAAACAGGGCAACTCTGCCAGGCATTGCCATGGCTAACCTCTCGAGGTACTCGCATTGAACGAAGAAAGAGCAGAAGACGAGTCCTTCGGTACACCGTCACATCCATTCCACC
>LS871168.1:129411-156272 GCA_900490955.1 Micoletzkya japonica | reverse complement strand
CTTCGCACGCGACGCGTCTGCACGCGTGTGGATTACGGTAGGCCAGTGTTGCTGGGGCAGGTTTTTGACTTCGGAATGATTCCGAAAGCGCTTTCGGAATGATTCCGCATTTATTTGCGGAATTGCGACGCTTCTTCCGACCATTCCGTAACGGAATGCAGACTTTCGGAAATCCGCAACGGAATCTTCTCTCAGTGTAGTAAAGTAGTTCTGCACCTTTTCAAGAGAAAGGATATCCTTCTTCTGATAAGGGCTATACACGGTAGTTCCGCTTTCTAAGATAGGTCTAATGTATATTCTGTATGCATTCAATAGAAGCTCATTGTCAGAGTCCTAGTCCTTAGAGCACGAAGCAATAGATTGAGAGCTCTTAAGGCATTCACGTATTTACACCGTTTGAAGAGTTTTGCCAGAGCCCCGTCCATGCGGTGAGGCTCTGGTAAAGCTCTTAAAACTCATACTCACCCCCGGCGGATTGAAGACGTTGGGATCGTTGTAGGGAAGGGGCTGATTGGAGGGAACATTGAGGGGACGGGAGAGGTTGGCCTGCTGGTTGTGGGGGCAGCTGCACTGGTGGTGAGTGCAGGTCTGAGGGGGCAGGATACTAGGGTACTGACGAGGGGTAGGGGGCTGGGAGGAGTTGCCGAGGATAGGGATCATTATAAGACACGACCTCCTGTGACGAGCGCACGAACGGGGAATGAAGAGGAGTTGCAGCAAGAAGTCGGAGAGGAGAGTGTCAGACAATTAGATTACGCTTAGTTCTATGGTGGAATAAAAAGATCCGTCAGTTTTTTTACGAATATCACGCGAGAAAGGGTGTAAAAGTGAGAGAATTGACGGACCGGTGTATTCTACTGTATTTTCCTCGATTACGGTACGTCAAGGTTTATCGGAGAGTGCGATCGGAAGGAGAAGGGGGTGGGGAAGAGATGGGAAGAGGTCAGAAGAGGTAGCTGCCGATACAGCATCCACAGCATGCGGCCGACGCCAGGAGACAACAGTCACTGTCGTCACGGTATCTGGAGAGGAGGGATCAGGCAGGCTGCTAAGTAGAGCATGTCATTCGTGTCTTTTTCATGTATCTATATGTTTCATACATCATTCATAACCGCGACGCGTCTCGTCACCAAAAGCAGCGAAACATATTGGTTCAATTTGGTCACAGAGAGAGAGAACATGAATCACATGCTCTACTGCTAAGGGTAAAAGATTGATTAGCAACAGTCATCAGCCTCGATACCCCCATATACCGTACCCCCTTCCGTAGTATCCTCCATGCATCCCGTATCCTCCATATGCCGGATATGCATATCCCTGGTTGTAGACGTACGGGCCGCCGTACATAGGCTGAGCATAGCCGACAGCAACTATCTGGGAAATTCAGATTAGTTGTAGGCTTCAAATATGTATATTTATATACAACAATCTACAGCTACTTCTCAACAGCACGAAAATTATTCACCAACACTTTTGCTCATGTTTAGTCTTTCCTCGACATTTATGATATCTATTGGCAAACTCACAGGTTGCTGATAGTAAACCATGGTGACAGACGACCGTTCACGAGAGGAGCACACGAGTAGAATGGTCATTCTTTTCGATTCTTTTACGGTTTGAAAACCAAGCGGCGATTATCGTATTTATTGACTGACTCTCTTCATTCTTCCATGTTCCTCATGACTCTCTCGGTCTCATATTACAATTTCCACGAAAGTTGACAAAAAGTACGCAAACGATTGCGAACTGTGTATGCAAATACGCGCGCTGATCTGCCTCACCTTCTCCAATTTTTTGCGATTCTATTAATTTCTGCCATGGTAACACGTAAGGAGTCAATTGGACAGCGTAATCAGCGGGAATAGATCGTTATTTCAATAGGAAGTATTAAATCGTTCCGTTTTTGAGGACAACTACCGTGGAACCTGTAATAATGCAATTAAAAGGTTTGGTTTTCAAATCCTAGTTTTCCTCTTCCGTCCTTGCTATTTTTAGTTTATGTATCATGCCATTGCTAACTCGATTGTCCCCATTCAACCATCTTCCTCCCCACCTTTCCTCTCCCCGTTCATTCTACTCGCATTCTCCGATGGCAGGCGGTCTCTCGGGTCAGTTCTCTCTGCCTCTCCCCATTGAGTGTATTCCATGGTTTCACTTTACAGAGTTCATTCTGTCCTTCAAACGTTGGCTTCTCGGTTGCCTCGGACAAGATGTTCCGCCTCCTCCTCCACCGTTAGTCACCATTTCCAACATAGCAAATACCACTGTTTATGCCTTCAAAGTGAATAACGTCCTATTCATGCATTCATAGAAAACCCGTATTCCCGATGCGCTACGCGCCAAGGAAAAAAAACCAGCAATAATTAGCGTAGAAATATTTCGCGCCTAGTTCGGCGCCTATTTCGCGCCTAGATATTACCAGTTCCACGAAAGTTGACAAAAAGTACGCAAACGATTGCGAACTGTCTATTCAAATACGCGCGCTGATCTACCTCTCCGGCTCCAATTTTTTGCGATTCTATTAATTTCTGCAATTGTAACAAGTAAGGAGTCAATTGGACAGCGTAATCAGCGGGAATAGTTTGTTATTTCAATCAAAAGTATTAAATCGTTCCGTTTCTGAGGGCAACTCCCGTGGAACGTTGTTTCACACATCATTTATCACCGCGACGCGTCTGGCCACCAAAAAACCAACGAAACATATCGCCGGAAAGGAGCCGATTTTAAACCTCTACTAAACAGTTGGCTGCAGCCCGGCGAAGATGCTGGACGATCTGAGCCGTCTCCGTCTGCCGATGCGCGTTCCCTCTGCACTCGTCGACCTCGCCGACGGCGTTCCTCCCGCTGTTTTCTACTGCGCCTTCCTACTCGTGAGCTCACAGTCTTCTCAATGTTAAGTGAACGAGCCAAAATGGCGTTTTCCGTAGGAGAGTTCCTACCGAAATCAGGGTTATTTTTCGGCGTCTCGTTCGCTTAACATTTTCACTGTTGTCAGAACACTGTACGGCTTATGCCAAAAGTGCGGGAAAGTGGGGAATGTTTCACATCTGGGCGCAAATTTGCTAGCTTAACGGTATTTGGAGATGATGTTTGTTGGTTGTATTTTGATCGGCGTAACTGTTTTCCTTCAGACATCCTTCGCCATCTTCTACCTCCTTCTCAAGACGTACATGCTCATCTACCGGGTCATCTTCTGCCGGCTACCTGCTCAAAATGATCCCGTACTACCTAGAGTTGAGATATCGATATCGGATATCGGTTCCGATAATCTTTCTCTCTCATCATTCCTTCTTATCGGTTTACCAATAAGCGGCTGGGCTGTTATTTATTGGTTCTTATCGGAAATGAGTTGAGAGAGGGGAAGGAAAATTCATCGAGAGAGAGAGAGAGGAGAGAGGCGATCCATTTCAATGGGATTATCCGGTATAATAACGGTTTCGATACCGCTATGGGTACCGATAACAGTTACATCGAAAGACTCTTTCTTATCGGTTCCGAGCGCATAATTCTCCTGCTATCGCATTTCGATTACCCGATATCTCAGCTCTATCCCGTACGTTTCGATAAAAGAACCATCGTTAATGAGGATGGGTTACTGAACTGCTTAAATACGTATCTATGCAATAGCATGACAATGTAGTTGGGGTTTGATAGCACAGTAGTGATGATAAAGTGCGTTAAAGGGCTCCTCTGAGCGCATTGCTATCCTTGAAGAGCATATTTTTTACAGTCCTTAATTTTTGTCCTTATCAGAAAGCATATGTCCTAATAATCGATGCCTACGAATCAGACTGCTCGCGCGCTACAGTATTCGAAAAATGACATTCGTATTAGCGCGGTCCCTGAACAGTAATGTAACTTTGCATACAACTTCTCGCCTCATTTATACAGCGGGGAATGGGGTTGTAGGTTTTCGACATTGTTCTTTCAGATGAAAGAAAGAAACGAAGGGGTCAAAAAGTGCTCAGAGGGGACCTTTAAAGGCCCACACCGACCATTTTTGACCATATGTTTTTTGACATCATTGGCTAGCTCTCAGTGTCATGAGTTCTGAGCAAAAAGATTCCTCTTTCTTTCTGCGTCTCTTCATTCCACTCGTGCCTCTCACAATCAATTAACCGCACGTTAATTGGGTGTACCTAGAAATGAATGAGATGGTCGGAGGGAGCCTTTAAGCGGTACCTCGACGTGTGTCTGCCCGACAAAATCGGCTTCCGTCCGCCCCCTCCGATGCACGTTGTGAAGATGAACACTCCCGGTGAGAGAGTGGAAAGGAGGAGATGCGCTTGCGTATGCATTCGGCAAAAGAAAATATGGAACAAAATGTCATGTTTTGTGCTATCTGTATCTTATTTGTTTGCTATATTATGCTATATCTTTGCAGTCGACGTGAAGCTCTTCATGGAGATGAAGTCGAACAACGACCCCGAGCTTCGAGATGACCTCACTCAGGAGGTTTTCACGACTTTCCAGTTGTAGTTAGTAAACGGGAAGCTCATTACACCGAAGGTAGTAACCGCTGCGGAATACGCATGCACCACACGAATAATTATCCTAGCCGATCGAAAATGGACTAACTCGGAAAATATTTGCTGTCAAATGCTGTCAATTTTTTTCAATATTTCATTGCAGGCACATACGCCAAAGAGTGATGAGAGCACACAAATACCCGCTACCGATCTCTTGCGCCCACCGTAAGTAGTTAAAAACAATGCAGAAACAAATCTGTTTTATCTCCATTTCGTTATTTCCACTTACAAGACTATTCTGGCGATGCAATGCTTTATAGGAAAAGCGACACTTCCGGCACGGACATTGTGCTCGTTGAGGTTAGCAGAAGACGATGATAATATTGAAAATTTATTTGCATGAAAAACATTTTAGGCCGATTCTTCAAAGTCCTCGAGTAGATCTAGTACACGAGAGGCCGCTGGTGGATCTGGTAAGGAATGTGCAGAATGTACAACTAGTAAATACTGAAAATTGTGTTTGCTTTTCGTTCAGTGTTTGCTGGAATATTATTGTTTTAAGTTTGTTTATCACAATATGCTGTATTTCAGAATCGGAAATTTCACATCACGGTGCGTCCAATAGGAGTGCTCCTGAAACGAACGACGACAAGAGGTTTGTACAAACTATGGCTTTTTCAAAATCATTGATTTTATTTTGAAACCTTAGCAAACATTTTAGATATATTCCCAATGATGAATTATGTGCATTTTGAGCAATTCAGTCCAAAAAAGTATTAAATATCGATGCAGAACGAGCGCGGGTCAGGAAGAATCGAAATCGGCCGATTTCTCGTCTGTTGAAAGAGCGCCGAAGATTGGTCAGTGCAACGTGTTATTCGTTGGCGCTGAGGATTGCGAGTAGAACCCACACATCCAAAGCATCAAGACATTCTGTAATTGCACAAATTGTAATGGAATGATAGGATACATTAGTAGGCCACTATCAGGCGGTCAAATGTGAAAGAAATAGTACGGAGCAAAAATAACTGACGCTTAGGTTAATCACACTACATCAGTCTTTCTTTCCAGGCCTCCTCCCTCTCAATGTACAATGTTCTACTCGGGTAGGGTGCCGAGTGTGCCAAGTACAGGTTCGAACAATAAACTTTTTTAAATATCATATTTTGCTTTCATCATTCTTATGCAGATACCACACGATTTCAGCCCCTTCGTCCAGTAAGGCTGCATTGGAGTAATGTGAATTCCCACGATGTAAGTGTTCTATATTTTAAAAGAGCATAAATGAATGTACATAGTAAAGCAGCGTGTTTTTTAATTATCTAAAAAGAAAAAATGATAGAAAACGAGATTGCTTGAAGGTCTTCGTAACGGGATCCTTCGTTGACTGGACATGCAAAATTCCGATGAACAAGACAAAGTCAGCCTTTCCGAATACAGATATTCCGAATACACTTAGTAATTTACCAAAAAAAGCGATTGAATAAAAGTCAAACTCGTGTGTTCAGGAGGGGCTACACGGTCGAACTCCGCCTTCCCCGCGGCCATCACGAATACCGATTCATCGTTGACGGTAGGCCTCTGCCTCATATATTTAACTAGATACTCATAGATTTAAAATTATATGAATATAAATACCTGCGTACATCATAAATTCTGCTAATAAAGTAAACGCTTATTATGCAGGAAAATGGGCTCTCGATCGTGGAAAGATGACGACAACTATCCATTCGGGGACAGAGATCAACCATACGATTCATGTGAACTGAAGGAGGAATGGACGGGAGACCGTCTCGTAGACACAGGGATAAATACTTCGAGATGTGGGTCTGACTTTGAGTCTAACTATCAATAGTGCATCACAAATTATATTTCTTATTGTTGGCAAACGCTCCATAACATCGCAACTAAAGCTGAAGGTTCATAATTTATCGGTGCTTATAACCCGGAGATGACTAAACAATATCAGGCTACAGGCATTCAGGAGAGATGAATAAGGATTGTCCGGGGGGAGTAATCACAGAGTGAATTTGCATGTACATTGGTCCGGAATCGGCGTGTGGGGATCAAAGTGATGTAGGAGATTTGCGTGAAATCATGGAACAAAGGGGCAAATTAGAAGCTAGGTCCGATAAAGGCCTGAACGGGAAAAGGTCGTGACTTATTCATAAGGTATTCATAGCATTTCTTGACATCCCATCGGCGAACTTAGCAATCACAGCAGTCCGCTATACAGCATCCCGCACAGCAGCCGAGGAGGGCGTAGAGACAGCAGTTTGAACTGTTGTCACGTTGCTGTGGCTGTTGACGGTCGACGTAACTGAGAACAAAGGGTTTAGAGAGGGGTCCCCTAGCTGAAACCATATGCTTCAGTGTTCAAGCTTTGCAGAGATTTACAGAGGTGTGCAATTTACAAATCTTCATAGGGAGAAGAACCTTAATTCAGAGACGCATCTAAATTAGGTAACTCAAAAATGCATTGCTAATGCCTCAGTTAAGAGAATTTTCAAAAACGTGCGTACAAAAACATAAATGACGCAAGAAAAATTGCATGAAAAGATTAAGCTTTGCGAGATAATTTTTTGACGTTTTTTTAAGTTTCACAAAGAGATATACTCACACAACTTGCGGCTGTTGCTGGTAGTAGCCTCCTTGTTGTGGGTAGCCCTGCTGAAATAAACATTGTTATACTCGCTTCTAATTTGTGTGAAATAGCACATTATTTCACGCTTAGTAATGCGGCAATATTGGTAGATAAGTTTGAAACCTGCGGATAGCCTCCGGGATAGGCACCACCACCGCCGTTGTATTGGGGCGGGGGATACTGTAAGTGGCAAATTTGTTTAATAGTATAATGAAGGTTTAATTTCGTCTGGACGGTGTTCATATCGTCCAAAGTAGGAATGTGGCAACTAGAGAACCATAGTTACCCATTTCAGTCACCAACCTGATTGTAGGGCGGAGCACCAGACATGACTTGGGGTCGGAATCCGATGGGTTGCTGCGACCTCAAAGGGAGCATTCTGACGAGGGGGCAAGAGCGAGAAGGGGAATAGACGGATAGAGGGCCTAGTAACGGAAGGAGGGAGGAAGCATGGAAACCGAAGGGAGAGGGAGACACGAGACCATTCTCGGTAGTTTTGTTCTTGGATTCAGAAAAATTTTATTAATTATGGAAGATGTAATAATATATCTATGCGTACAATATAGTAGGGGTACCTATATGTGCGCATGACCATCGCTCTGCACATCGCACTAGTTTGTACTTGACTACAACAAACATTCTCAACAAAGAGATGAAGGGAAGGAATACGCAGACGAATTGATTCACCGCGCTTTGACATGTGATGGACAAGTGTTCTGTGGTATACAAAAAAAATCGGGAACAACTTATTCTTCTACTGTCGCTGTGTATAATAGGTGAATGGAATAATTTGTCACAGCTATACAGGAAAGATCTTTAAAGGTGAGAATAGATCAGGATGCGAAAACGGATTAACACCGAGCTATTCAAAGCTCAGGATTAATGTCACATCGAATGGCTAAAGCTACTCGTTTGAGGCTGTGTGAGGGAAGGTAGTAGGCAGTGGAGGGGACGGGGAGGGGAACAGAGGGGAAGGGGGAGGGAGTGGTATGACACGGATAGACAGAGTACGGACTGACAGACGGACACACCCACAAACATAAAGGAAGGGAAGGTCTACCTATGACGGGCAGAGGCCGCGTCCTATCCCCCTTCTCTCTCGTTTCTCATGGTTACCGCACGGGGGTGAGTCATAACGGGAAAGAGAAGATGAAGACCACAATGGTATAGAAAAGGGGGGAAAAGGAAAAAAGGAAAAAAAAGAAAAAAAACGATAGATAGAGCTGAATAATCTCGCCATATTGCATGGAATGCCGTAAATTTCTGCAGTAGGGTTTTCGAAAATGAAGGGAGTAGACCATGAAATTTCAAGTTGAGATATATTGAATATAGATATACTCACTAAAGCACGGCATTATAGACCAAGGAAAAAATATCAAAAAGCGAAACTGTATTTCGAATTTAATATTTGCGATTTTGCGAATGGTCCCGCACGGAAAACGATTAATCTTTATTGTAAAATGTAGCGCTTCTCTACTATGCCCCAAATCAACACCTATGAACCATCACAGAATCATGCACATTTTATAAACCACTCTTTATTTTTTAAGACTATATTATTCGCTTTTTGATACCGCAGAATGCTGTGAAAGATATGAGCATCATCGAGAAGCCTACATGTTAAGCTCCTTTTCCCTAGTGTTTGTCTACCCGGAAAGGGAGAGAACAGCGAGAAGGAAGAAGTGGAAAGAAGCAGAGAGAAGAAGTGGGCCGAGGGCAAATACGAGACCATGGGAACTAGTGAGACAATACGGGATAACGGGGGACTACTGCACTATTATTTTTTTTCGGTTGCGAATGCGTCTAATTCTCACACTTTTGCAAACTCTCTCATAAAATAGCGTATGTAGACCTTTCCGAATTAGATGTGGAAAGATGTATGCATCGTTTATTCTACGACATTCGGGATAGGCTGAGTAACTAAAGTATTAGCTGAAGCCGTAGCCTTTATGTGCTCGCTGTAAGTAACAGGCGCTGAGCTACTTGCATGTTGTGCAATCGCGACTGCCTTAAAATATCCGCGAAAACAGCGTATTACTTTTCTAGACTGGTATACTGTGCGCCAATTGTCTGTATTCGTAGCTGCGGCTCTTCATCCTATCGCTAATCCCTCGGCAGTACTCTCTCTTATCAATTCCCTCTCTCAACACAACAAATCGGCTTATCGTGGGTGCATGGGCAAAAATTTGTTTTTCAGCCTCGAATAATATACTCTCCAATTGGTCATCACAATGTTTTTGAAGTGTACTTGAATTTCTACATTCTTCAAATAGTATCATCGTATTCAATATTTTTATATAGGGCTCAGGATTTGTGAGATCAACGAACAAGAGATACATGAGTCACTTACATTCAGGAGCGCCGATCGATACGGGGACGTTTGATAACGACGCAATTGAATGGATAGGCAAACGATAGGAGAGAGGGAAGGGAGAGATGAGAGAGGGTAGAGATGCAGAAGAGGTGAGAGGAAAGGGAAGGAAGGGAGAGCAGAGAGAGAGAGCAGAGGATAGTCAGAGAGACCGAGACAAGCACAGGGAAGTATGGGACAGCGAGGGATGGGCTAGTGCATATTAGGTGCATGATTAATGCCACAGAACACGTCGTTATTCTAGACTAAATTTGAGATAACCTAAGAAAGTATTGTTGCGACCAATAATAATACGGAATTTTGAACAGCTACTACCTAATTATAAAAAGTTTCATTAGAGAGGGGAGTAAAGAACAAAAAGGGGGGATGAGAGGGGAGAGTATGCTAGAATATAGAGAGTAGTGTGGAAGCGAGCACGAGTGGAAGGGCGACCAGTTTGTAGTAGGCATTGAACAAGAGAGGGGGGAGGGGAGAGGATGGGGTAACAAGGGGGAGAGGGGTGAAGGATGAGAGAGACAGAGTCAGTTGCATGCACGGTGTTGCACAGCATGGTAGTCTTTCTCCTTGCTTGTAAACTGGGAATCGGGAACAAAACAAGCGAATACAAAATTCATAAATCTCAGAACTTTTCAGCCCACAAACAGCAAATGACATTTTTTTACAGAAAAAGTTTGCGAGAACTGTTTTCCTTCTGTGTTTAAATAGAGTTCCTCTTCTTTGTTCCTCCTAGAATCGTCGAATATTTTGCTTCCTGGCAAACCTGCAAACCATATATCATAGAGTGGCCAAAAATATAGAGGAGACAGACGTGGAATCTCAGACTTGTTTTACCCCATAATATGTAGATTTACCCATGTTAAGAAGTATGATGGGTGGGGGGTGGTGTGAAAAGTGACAAAGAATTTAGAGAATAACGGGCCAGTTGAATGTAGTCTGTGTATGATGAGCATAGAACGGACCTGCATAAGATGCCTGAACATAACTGCAGCCGAACTGATCTCCCTCCCACACCCCCCGCACTCGTACAGGGCCCCTCCGCGCCCGTGCTTCGTGCGTGTTTAGCCAGGCAAGGCGGAAGGTTATCCCTTCGACGGCCGCATCGCAGCTATCGAAGGGACAACGCTTGAGGGAATAGTAGAGGAGTCCGCTCTGCGAAGGAGAGCTTGATAATAATAAGATAATGATAATGTACATCCAAGGGGGACATTAGGGGTTGAAAATCACGCCTTTCGCATTATGCGACCGAGCACAGCATTCCAAGTGTTCTAATAGCGAATAGCAATGTCCGCGCATAAGATCCAATCCTTTAGGAGAACGGAAAATTATGAGTTTAAAAACTTAAGTTCGCCACTATGAATTTTAACACCTCCCAAAATTGTGCATGGATTGGTTGAGACACTCTTGAGAAAATTACGGTGATGGCAATGAAACTTCGTCTTAGAGAAAAGGTAGCTTTTACGGCAACTATTATATTACGTTCTGGAAAACGTACATCAGCCCTTCCGCCATTCTCATTCCACCGTATGCACGTCGCGGTAGCTTGGCACTCCTTCTGAAATTCGGACAATGTCACGAATCTCACTCAATCGTGTCCCAATTCCATCACGAGATCATCATTTCATCATAGGAAAAAAGGAATGAGTAGAGTTGGTGGACTGATGATGTTGTCACGAACTTTGTGGAAGAAAGTAACCCGTCGCGAATGTCACGAACGATTGCAAGTTGTGCACGAAAAGTCAACGTAGCCCCCACGGAGATGCTCACTGCACAGTGTTCTGCTAACAGTGACAATGTTAAGCGAACGAGATGCCGAAAAATAACCCTGATTTCGGTAGGAACTCTCGCACGGAAAGCACCGTATCCTCAGCATTTTGGCTCGTTTGCTTAACATTTAGAACACTGTGACTGCAAGCGTACAAACTTACCCTTTCTGCATCAGCGATCTAGAGCGTTCATTTATCTCTAGCAATTCAAAGATTACGTGAACAGAAAAGATATTCTCACTTTTCCGCGTCTATAATCAGCGATACCTCATCCATGGCCTTTGCACATCCACCGTAGTAATTGCCCCATAGCCGAGCTGCAGCTATAGCTCCAGCTATAGCTGCAGCTCCGGCCATACCTCGGGCCATGTCCTATGCTTAAGCATAGGATTTTAGCCTGACCTCAACTATAGCCCCATGTATGTCGGGACATGATAGTTCGAGCTAATGCTATACCATAGCTCGAGCTATTCCTCGTCTGTGTAAAATGGCCTTAGCTCGAGCCTCCACGGAGACTCTATGAGCCATAGAGTCTTAGTTATCGCCCGAGCTTCTCTTAGGCTGCACTGTTTTGCATAGCTCGAGCTATGATGGATAGCTCGAGCGTAGCTTAGGGGTAGCTCGAGATAATTACTTTCATAGCTCGAGCTTGGAGTTGTTTGGTAAAGCGGGTATTTCTAAGTATACCGTAATTTTTGTATTCTTTTTTATTCTTTTTGTTATTTTTAACTTTTTCCACTTTTAAAGGAAATGTCCCACGAAAAAATTCGTTATTGAGTTGGTCGTTGGAAACATAGCAGTATGGTCTAAACAACAAGATGTGCAAAAATCCCGATTCGAAACGGCTGTGTCTAGGCCTCAGAACGGCCATCTGAATGTGTGGGATACGGTAAATCTTGCGGGGTAGTTTGTAGTTTAGCCAAACACTCCTCTCCCACAAATATACCTAGTGGCATCGCCTGATCTCTGCCGTTCTTACATATACACACCTTCGCCCCTTCCCTAGCTCTTCCCTTCCCACTCCACGGAGAGCGAGAGCGAGCAGGCAATGCCAGGGGTTATTTAGCTAGTCGGTCTAGACTACAAACTACCCCACAAGATTTACCGTATCCCACACATTCAGACAGCCGCACTGAGGCCTAGAGAGCTTTCGAATCGGAATTTTTGCTCATCTTGTTGTCTACCGTCAAGCTAGTAAATTGTGAGCCGTGTTTGAAACACTTGAAACAAGGCCATATCTCGGCTGGGAAAGGTCGTACAGATTTCTGGTTGGAATTTTTGGAATTCTCAGGACGAGATCTACTTGTGTATCAAGTTTGGTGATGATTAGACAACTTTAAAGCGGTTAAAACGGCTTTTATCTTAGAAATCCCGATAAATTCTCGCTATCCCAGTTCGACCCTCTCCAATGCCACATTTTTACGTTTTAAGGCTCTTTAAACTTGAGGAATCGTTACCAAACTTGATACACAAATAGATCTCGTCCTGAGGATTCCAAAAATTCCAACCAGTATGACCTTTCCCAGCCGAGATATGGCCTTGCTTCAAGTGTTTCAAACACGGCCCACAATTTACTAGCTTGACAGTAGCCCATTTTACACCGTTCCCAATGAATAACTCAACAACGATTTTTTTCGTGGGACAGTTCCTTTAATAAAAATCTGCGTCAGTAGCTCGGGCGAATATGCGCTAACCATGTTGCCTTCGACATTGGTAATTACTAGCGAAACGGAATATTCTAAACTGGGTTTGTTATTGAAATCGAAGGTGTTTGACAGTAAATCAATATTAGCAGAGTGGTTTTTGAAGACAACTACTTGATACAAGCCCGAAATAGTCGAGCAATGATGCAAATCAAGAGAGAACATGCAAAAACGAAGTCCAGAATATTTCGTTCCGATCGTAGCACTAATGTCGACTTAGGGTGATTAGCACACATTTGTCAAGATCTGAACTGACGTAGATTTTTACTCATTGTCAATGATAGCAAGCAGTCCCATTCGTCAAGGAGAAGATAGTTAATCTAGTACAGTCTTAGCTCTTCAGAGAATACCTGTCGACTCGCGATGGCCCCGAAGACCCTCGCTATTCCCTTCCTCGCTGTCCACAATCTTACCTCTTCAGTCGAGTCAAACGTATCGACGAGAGCGGTCAGAGTCGTCGCTTTGAACAACAACTAAAATTATATGTGATATATAAGTCATGGAACTTAGTTCGAATTTGCTATGCATGTGTAATAAAAAGATATGGACAAACCTCATCTAGCGAGCCCATAGCGAGAAGAATTGGTGAAGAGTGGCATATTTTTTTGAAATACATGATGCTAGCATAGTTGCGCTGAGAAGGCGTATCCTGTGGGCAGTGTGATTCTCGGTGGGGTCAGTCGACTATAGGAATGGTAAGGTCATGGAACGGGTTAGAGATTCATCCCAGTGAGCATATGACATCAGAACGAACTGTACAATTGAACGTGTACGATAATGGGATAATTGTTATACGCAGGGGCAGTGAAAGAATAATGTACAAGTGTACAAGGCACGTTCAACAGGCGAGTAAGTTGAAAATGACCTATTTCGTGTTCAGACAGAGGAAGTATATGAGAAGGAGAGCGAGCACGATAACAGATACCAGAACAGCCACTCCAATCACAGCATACATCCGTTTAGTTCGCTGTTTCTGCCTTTCCAGATCATCCCATGCATCCACTCTATAAGCGAACGGGAACTTTATAGAGACCTCGCTTTCGAGCTTTCGACGGCTAGATTTTTCTTCATAAGGAATACATTTAAATTTGCAAAAGTATTTACAAAAGGTTAGGCTCACCGTGTTCCATCGCTCTTGATATAATAAATGGATTGCGATCGGTCGAGGGTAGTTGGCTATAAATATTCAGGTAACTCAATCTTTAAGGCAATAAACCTACTCGAAGCCTGTCTTTTAGTTAGTAATATTCAAACCGCACTGTGTATCGCGGTGGTTGGTGAGTTACGGCTACAATGTATGAGTCGCTTCTGAGGGGCCTCTCTGTCACCTCTTCTTCGTCCTCTACGTAACGACGATTGTAGTAGGACATCGATGACGAGAACAGTAACGATTAACACTCTGAAAAACGTCCCCGCCTTACCGTCAAGCTAGTAAATTGTGGGCCGTGTTTGAAACACTTGAAACAAGGCCATATCTCGGCTGTGAAAGGTCGTACAGAGTTCTGGTTGGAATTTTTGGAATTCTCAGGACGAGACCTACTTGTGTATCAAGTATGGTGATGATTAGACAACTTTAAACCGGTTAAAATGGCTTTTGTCTTAGAAATCCCGATAAATTCTCGTTATCCCAGTTCGAACCTCTCCAATGCCACATTTTTGCGTTTTAAAATTCTTTAAACTTGAGGAATCGTTACCAAACTTGATACACAAATAGATCTCGTCCTGAGGATTCCAAAAATTCCAACCAGAACTCTGTACGACCTTTCCCAGCCGAGATATGGCCTTGTTTCAAGTGTTTCAAACACGGCCCACAATTTACTAGCTTAACGGTAGATTCCGGACTTGACAACACATCGGGAGTGAATTCCGTAAGAGGTTAAGGAATATTCCCTTTTAAAAGGATTTTGGGATGTCAAGTGCGGAACTGTTTAAAAAAGATACCAGATATAGAAACATCTCTTGTTGTAAGTGTGGATAGATAGATGTAAAAGAACATGCCGGATTACGATAACATTTTTGATTTAAAGGAGCCGTACCACGGGTTTCTGGCCATATTCGCTTTTTTACGTCATTCAAAAGATCTAGTTATCCTGATTGGGTATTCCGAGTTTTATGCGATTTCATTCACTCTCCGCGGAGCACTAAGGGTTCAAAGAGCTAAGCTTTTTTACTAAATCGGATACATCAGCTTAAATTGAGATGCAGTTCTGATTCTTTCACAAAACAATTTTTCACATTATTCTGATCAATTTAAGTAAAAGAACGGCCAGAAAAGATGAGCGGAAAGGCCTAAATTTCAATATCAGGGTAGCCCGCTAATTCAAATACTACCATACTCGTGGGCTTGCTCCCTCTAAAGGAGCCGGCCCACGAGTATGGTAAGATTTGTGCGTACGGTCAGTATGAATGAAATACCTCACCCAACTTCCTTCTGCCACTCGACCTCTCCGATTCTCCTCCGATTAGGTCTTCTTCCCCTTCTCTCTTCAGTTCCCGATCGACTGAGCCTTTGTTTGCTCCTCACGCAAAACGCACCGATAAAGCGACTAAAAGCTGTGAGAGAAGTGATAGGCCGTACTTATCACGGGGAACCGAGGCTCTCGCTGACATGTGATCAGTGGGTCAACAAGGTAAAAATATAAGAATACTCTCAAGCTGACGTCTTTTAGATATACCATGGGTTTCATATTGAATGTGACCACGCACGGTACATTAAAAAAAACTCCTGCAGCGATCTAAAAGATTATTGTAAACTGCGTTTGACTTCGGTGGGTGCCCAGCTGACCACCAGAAATGAGTTTCTTCTTCAGCATAGTTCCATTTGATCTGTACTCTCACCGGTATTTTAGATTAACAGTTCTTATTCGCTTCATGAGAATCAAGCCTCACAATATCTGATTGTAAGCCCGCGAAGGAGATCATGGCAACGTGTGTCACTTCTCGTGGATGGGCTTCGTGAAGTCTTGTGCGTGTGAGGTTATAGACAAGAGCCGATGTTGGTGCCAGGCTTTATCTTCATCTGAAGCATGAGGATCACACAGTTCTCCGAGTGTGTCACTTCTCTCAATTCTCCTCTGGGCTTTTCTATGTAAAAGGATAGATGTTGGGACGATATCTGGGAAGAGTAAACCAAATACGCTTTATCGACATTAGATACAGGCGACAAGTGAGCGAGTCAGTCCGTGCGTTGTCCTCCTTCGTTATTCACCACCACCACCACCAGGAAGACATTACGATGAGGGTCATCATGAAGGTGGTGAAGAAGATAATGGAGAACAGCATTCTGGCACGACGGCGACGTGCGTAGTCATCGCAAACCTCTTCGTCCGAGACGATTCTGCAAAAATTAAATTCAAATTTCCAATCTATCAAAACGTAGAACATTATGAGTAAATAGCTTTCCAAAAAATGCGACTTTTATTCGTTGCGTGCATCCAAAATTCTTATAAACAATTATGCTGGAAGGAAAGCATAAAATCAAAATGACTTACACAATGCGCTGCTGAGGAGTGATGTAGACCACTTGGGGCTGGGCTCCGGGAGGGATGGTCTGTTGAGCAGGCTGAAACACACATTTTCCATAGCTCTATTCCCGCTTCAACTCGGACAGTGTTCAATTCGGACAATTCGGATAGTGCAGTCCACTCTGTGAACGTAGATACAAACGAGAAAATATATTTCCATTAAAGCATGCTTAGCCATAGGTGGTTAAATGTTCTCTTCACAATTTTCAACTTTTAGTTTGATCACGAAGCTTTTCTTTTCCTATCGATCGACGTCACAAAAGATAAGCGAGGGCTACGTGTCTCTCTGTCCCTGTTTGAGGTGTCCATGACGCAGCCAAACCGAGAAGCATAAACGTGTCTTTTCGCAATTCACCCAGTCTAAAAAATACATTGTTGCCTGATTCATGCGTTCGAAATATGACACAAGCAAGATTCAAAGTATATGTCTTTGTACAATAATATAGTGGAATAAACCGATCCGTCAGTTTCTTGCGTTCCAAAATGAGTCTAATGCTCTCACTTTTGCACACTCTCTCGCCTAATATTCGGAATGAGTTTCCGACGGATCTTTTTAATCTACTATAGTTTTAGAACGGATTGTTGTCCATTCGGCTTGCGTTATTTTGCATATAGTCAAAACTTCAAGCAATGTACTCATTTTGACCGGGGTACAAGTTTGAATATATCTGAAATATATAGAATTAAATATGTCTAACCTGATACGGACGGGGTTGCGGATAGGGTGGGACGGCTGTAGGAGCTGCGGGCTGGAGAACAATCATTCAATGTTTTGAGAACGTCCTTGTTTTTAATTTTATCGCATATCACAGCATTCCAAGCGTCATAATAACGAATGACGGTTTTCGAGCATAGGATCCGATCCTGTAGGCGAACCAGTGAACGGAAATTTATGAATTTGAAAACTTAAGTTCGCCACCTTGAATTCAACAAGTTCTGAAAGTTGGTGTTGATTGGTTTCGTTACTCTTGAGAAAATTCGAAAACAGTGGTCATTTCGCTATTAGACACATTCTTCATCGGGCGGAATGCTGTGACATGGAACGGCTATGAAAGACGAAAATTGCATCTTCGACATCATAAATATAGAAAAAATACTACGTCAATAAGTGGAATATAAATTTGCATATTTATACATGTAATGGTTACCTGCTCACCCGGCGGTTCATCGTAGGAAGTTTTCTCGGGAATCGGTGGGGCCTCGGACATACTGCAGTGAGAACAGGGAGGTTGAGAGGGAAACTAGGAGGGAGAGGGTGGGGGAGGTAAAGGGTAAAGCGGGAGTTAAGAGAGGTAAGAGGTAAGAAGGGAGGGAAAGGTAAAGAGGGCAGAGAGAGAGAGAGTGGGTAAGTCTCGATATCAGGTGAGAAGCTGTCTGCCCGTCTCCTCTCTCTTGCTCTCTTCTCCTCTCTCGATCGTTCATGACGCAGCCCCTTGATCGACAGTGAAGAAAGGGGACGCACAATACAAACATTCCATGGTGATGATCGAAAAGAGTAAGTTATTTATACTCTTGAGAGATCAGTTCGGGGAAAGAGGCTTCTTATGCCTGGATTTGCGGTATGGAGCACCAATTTAGCTTGCACTCATTGAAAAAAGCTTTCGATATATTTTTTCTAAAATAACTACAACCCGGTGAATGACATCGAATTCGATTGGAAACGAATGACATTTATGTTCGAGAATGTGGAGAGACGATTACATAGCTGCATGCAGTATGACAACAAATTTAACTGAATGGTAAACTGGAAGACAAACGAACATAACAAATCTTTTTTCTCTCTATGCTCTCTTTTTGAATTCTCTGCTCAATGAGAAAATTGTCAATAACAGCATTCTTATATTGCTCTCCATTTATTAGTGCGACATGCCATGAATTTGCAACAGGCCGGAAGTTGTATGAAATGCGGATATGATTATATTAAAGACCACCTCCTCCCATCTCATTCATTTCTAGGTACATCCAATTAACGTGCGGTTAATTTATTGTGAGAGACAAGAGAGGAATGAAGAGACGCAGAAAGCGAGAGGAATCTTTGTACAGATTTTTCGAAGAAGCGGCGAAGTTTCATAGTTTCAACTTTTTACTCAGAACTCAGGGCACTGAGATCCAATGATGAGAGGGATCCAATGATGTCAAAAAAGCATCGGCCGCGCGATTAATCCCCCTCGGCGACCGGTCACCGACTTTCCAACAGCTATGAATAACTCAAGAATAAAAAGAGCTATGAATTTCAAATTTTGCAGAGAGCTAGCTCAGTATGAATTACACGGTTCCTGCAAATTTCATTTAGATATCTTCAGAAATAATTAAGCTACATGCCTCTGTTTGAAAGTCGGTGACCTACGTTTGGGGGAGATTAATCGCGCGGCGGGTAAAAAAGTGGTCGGTGGGGACCTTAAAAGAAGTAGGAAGCGTAGAATAAATTTCGTCCAATTGCAATAAAACTTTTTATGTTACCTTTAGGAATAACAAGAAACATAAAAATAATTATTTAAAAAATCGAAGTATGAAATTTATTTTTTTCCGAGGGACGGTAGTACAGTGTATCCGTTTGGCTTGGCCCCTGTATGCTAAATCCAGTACGACCGTCGTAGAACGAAATTTCAAAAATCATTTTTAGAATAGTATTATTTTTTATGATCTTTCCTTTTGGTTTTATACTGATTTCGACAAAATCTTTCATATAAGATTCACTTGAAAATGAGTTCCATGTCCCTTTAAAAGATTAGTCGACATTTAATATACTGTTGCTGTTTATATATAAAGGCAGGTTTAAATATAGTGGATTAAAAAGATCCGTCGGAAAGTCATTCCGAATATGAGGCGAGAGAGTGTGGAAAAGTGAGAGAATTAGACTCATTTTGGAACCGAAGGAACTGACGGATCGGTTTATTCCACTATATCATTCAGAACATTGCCTCGTTGGCAGTATGTTTTAAAGGGCCCCTCTGAGCACTTTCTAACCCCTTGGTTTCTTTCTTTCATCTGAAAGAGCAATGTGGAAAACCTACTATCCTACATTTGCATCTTTTTCCCGCCATTCCCGGCTTTTTAAATTAGGCGAGATGTTGCATGCAAAGTTACATTGCTCTTCAGGGACCGCGCGAATACGAATGTCATTTCGTGAATACTGTAGCGCGCGAGCGGTCCGATTCGTACGCATCGTTTATCGAAGGAATGAAAATATATTTCTTCTGAAAGGACAAAACTGAAAGAGTGTTCAAAAATACTCTATTTGTCTACAGAATGGCGACACTCCATTCTGGGACAAACTCCTGTGTAGATGACGACTTGGGGCATTCCTTTATTTACTGGGAGCTCCCATTGTGGTGGGAGAGACAACTGTGTGGCATTGAAAGTGAGAGCTTATATACGAACTGTCCAGGGTCGCTCACCTAACGCCTATCAATGACAGTGCGCCTTGTTCTCACTTTCCTCCCATGACGCTCTTGAGGGATAGCAATATGCTCAGAGGGGTCCTTTAAGGTGGAATAAAAAGATACGCTAGTAAATAGATCTTTGCGGATATCTGAGGAAAATAAAGTGATATAATTATATGTATTTGCAACAACAAAAAAGACTTTATTCTACTAGAAAGCTTCACTTTCTCCTCCACCACGTGAGACTCGACGTGAGACAGAAGATCACGATGAAGAAGAAGGAGACACAGACAATGAAGAGGGTCGAACGACGACGACTACGGCGAATGGAAGAGGAGAGTTGGGAGGGGGGACGACGGGGGGAACAGGCGGAGGGGCTGCAAGGGAGACGGTGGGGTGGAGACGGTCTTTAGATTTATTCGCACGCTTAGTCTCTACACTTTTCACGCTGCTTCGCTTGCTCGAAGGGCACAGCGATCGGGAGGTGCTACATAAGACCCAGTGAACTATAGTGGAATAAAAGATACGTCAGTAAATCATTCCGAATGGCAGGCGAGAGAGTGTGCAAAAGAATGAGAGAATTACAATCATATTAGAATTAAAGTAACGGACGGACCGGTTTACTCCACTATAAAAGGCCACGATGGAATCTTGCCACAAGGGCAAATTGGCAAGATTACATCTGGATTCTTGCCAATTTGCCTGTGTGGCAAGATTCCATCGTGACATTTTCGTTCACCGTATCTTACATGGAGAATCACACCCTCCCCTTGCAAAGTATTTAGACAGTGCGCAGCGCTTTTTCCTTTCCATCATTGTCGACAATCTAAGAGTAGAAAATAATCTTCCGAATTCAGTGTAACACAGAGATTGGTGCACCAATGAGCACTGTATGAACAGACTGCATTGAAATATCAGTTGACTCATTCTCAGGTATGTGGACAGTTCGTCTGACTTACATGAGCAATACATGATGCGAAAGAAGAAGAGGGGATTAATTTGAAATTTTGGCTGATTGTCTGAAAGAGGCTTACATTGTTGTAGGTCGCAATGAAGGAGATCGTGGTGGTTGGGGAAGGGTAGAAGAGGGAAAGGAGGGGGAACAGTGGATACAGGGAGAGGGATAGGGGGCGAGGAGTTGGAGAGGGGAGAGGGATGGGGGAGGAGGGGGAGGAAGTGGGGGGAGGGGAGGGAGGGAGAGGGAAGGGGGAGGAGGAAAACGGGAGGAGGAGGCGAAGGGAGAGTGGGGGGAAGGGAGCGCCGAGTGGGGGTCATGTTCCTGCAAGGAATTGAAGGGTTATCGAAAGACAATTTAAAAAAATATTGTGGAAGGTAATTTTCTGTTTTACCTACCCTTCTCTCTCTCGCTATGAAAATTTGGCGCAATCAAACTGGCTACGGTTCCCAATGGTCCTCCTTTAACAAAATAAAGTTTCTATTCAAACCTTTCAAGGTTGGCGTATTGTACGGAGTGCAAAAGTAAATAGACGCTCATTGTCAAGCATGGAAAATGCATAAAGAGTGGGAATCGATACACCAATTTGGACAATTACTTTTGTACTCCGATTTCGATTCCCCTTCATTCTCTCATCGCGGACGGTCGGCTCCCCATTTCGTCTCGTCTTTCGTCCCGCGCCCATTCCACCACGAGGATATGGTGATGAATCCCCTCTGACCTTAGGCAAGTCAGAAGTGTCCCCTAGCCTAAGTCGTCTTCATCTCCCCGTTTTCTCCTCTCCCGCGGCTGCCCATGCCCATAGAAGACTTGTAAGACAAGCATCACCCACCGTCCCCGGAGAAGAATATTTATTTTGAAGCAGAAGATATCCCTACCCCCCACCCCCAGAGCTTCCCTATCCTTGCCATCCCCCCTCCTACCAGCCGCACACTTCATGGTGTATTCGATAAATAAATAAAAAAAATTCCGCAGCACAAGGGTACCTAAGTGAAATTTCGGTAAAAATCTCCTAGACAATAGTACAGCGAATCATTGCCTAAAATCACTTGGAGGAAGCAGAATTTTTTTGTTCACTGTGGTGCTGTGTACAGTGGAATTATTTAATTAACCGGCCGCGGAATTTCCTGACCTTTCATGAGCTGCTTAATGGAATAGTAACTAGTCACTAGTCCTCCGTCCACCCCTATCCCCTCCTTCCCTCACCTGATATGGTGGTGGGGGATCACTCCTTGCACTGTCCATTCCGCGTCTCTCGTTCTCCTCTATTCGGATCGAGATCGGCTCGTTTATGCCAGACATAGAGGGACCAGCCTGCAATCTAATGCTGTCATATGTTATGTTCCTCAGTCCAAATGAGTACGGTTAGCATTTAGTATCCTCGGGCCACCATGATATGCAATTATATAGTGCATTAAAAAGATCCGTCGGAAAATCATTCCGAATATAAGGTGAGAGAGTGTGCAAAAGTGAGAGAATTAGACTCATTTTGTAACGAAAGAAACAGACGGATCGGTTTATTCCACTATAGATACGCTTATTTTTCTAATCGTTCCTTTCAAAAATGATCAAAGCCTTATGAAAAATTGTATTATCAATGAATAACAGCTGTCTGTATCTCATCTCATAAAGTTATGTAATATTACTATTTTTACTGTGCGTTGCTCATATCAAAAGTTTACATAAAAGTTCTTGGTACGATGTTATTTGTTTTCATTTGCACTTGTAGATTTTGTAACAACCATGGTCACCATTTTGTTTTTCACACAAACAAGATATGCGATTGTTTTGCAGAAAATGTTTGGACAAACATACAGCAATATGGAGAGTGCAGACATAGTAGGAATGAGTTGAATGACGGAACTTTTTCATCAATAATACATACCTGGTTAGAATCATCTTCGCCTGTCGAGACAACCGATACGTTGTCAGGCATCGTGTTCCACGACTATGATTCTGGTTGATATGAGGGGAGCGGGGGGGTAGAGAGAGGGAGAGAAAGAGAGAGATCGGAGGGAGGGTTCGGAGGGCGCAATGAAAGCGGAGCGAGATGCGAAGGGCAAGCAGAGATCATACGGCAGTCTCGGGAGGGGAGCTTATCGCGAACTGAAGAAAGAGAAGAAGGGGAAGGAGGGGAGCGATTGTTGATTCAAGGGAGAAGAGGGATGTGATAGGGGACAGGGGGTATCAGCAAGGAGGGGACGGAGTCTCCTTGAACCACTACTCCCTCGTATTACATTCAGATGCTCTCTTTCCATGTATACAATTTATTTACAACCTCCTTAAACATGAACAATTGCTTAGCAAATTCTAAATGGATGGGTGGTAATTATGATCGGGGAACCATCAGTAAGTAATAAATGTCATTCATAAGCTACCAATGACATCGGTGAGATCACAAACTGATTGCGAGGATGAATTGGACGACTTGCGAGCAATGAAGAAGGGCGAAACCAGGAAGAATAAGAGAGTGAGAAGGATGAGAAGGGCTGAGATGAGGGGAAAGCGGAGAGAGAGATGGAAGATGACGGAGAGAGTGGAGAGGAGGGAGAGACACGAGGAGTAGCGATGGTCGAGTATCTGCATTGAGCTATACCGGATTAAAAAGATCCTTCGGAAAATCATTCCTAATATAAGGCGAGAGAGTGTGCAAAAGTGAGAGAATTAGACTCATTTTGGAACGAAAGAAGCTGACGGATCGCCGTTTATTCCACTATATTATCCTCCTTCGTATTTCCGTCAATACTTGATCTATTTATCGTAAAGTACACGTTCTAAATTATCCGACGAAAACCGACGCACAGCATTCCGCCCGGTGAAGAATGTGTCTAATAGCGAATTGACCACTATTTTTGAATTTTCTCAAGACTGGCTAATCCAATCTACACCAAATTTTCGGAGGAGTTAGAATTCATAGAGGCCATCTTAAGTTTAAGAATTCATAATTTTTCGTTCACTGGTTCGCCCACAGGATCGGATCATATGCGCGGAAACCGCTATTCGCTATTAGAACGCTTGGAATGCTGTGGACGATAGTCGGGCTTATTATCGTGCGCAAGGCAAGCTTGAATGCGCGGATCGACAATAAACGGCTTACATTCAACAAATATACGAAAATTCACCACCCGACTGTACCTTGTGAGATATTCGCAACAAAATTAATTCACCAAACCGGCTGGTGAATTAAACGCCATTCGTAAAATGTGGCTTGGAGAATGGTTCGCTAGGTGATGCAGAGTGGTGGATTTTCGCTGAGCGCACGGAGGATCATGCGAACTTAATGATGAGCAAAAGAAGACAGAAGATATTTCCTTCTATTTCCTCCTTCGCACCGTAGTAGGGTTTGAAAACCAAGCGCGATTTGCGTATGTATCGTCTGACCGTCTTCATTCTTCCATACTCCTAATCACTCTCTCGGTCTCATAATGCGATTAAAAGGCTTGGTTTTCAAACCCTACACCGTAGTGCCTATGTTCAGATGGTCGTACCGTGCCATGTGGACGTTCAGTCGTTGTAGAAGAAGTGGAGTAAGCGATATTTGGCCAATGTATCATATCATCCTTTAAGATCAAATATTTGTAGCATAATCTCGCGTACTTTAAATCTTCTAGTACTTTTTAAGCTAAGTACATATATGCTATAGCATTCGTTTTAAATCGGCATGAAGGGCGTACGAACCTCAACTTCCCGCAGACTTTCCAGTATCTCGTTAATCTTCGAGTGCGTCTTTCCCATCCGTTCAATAAGCTTCTCGCTCTCTTGAATGACTTGCTCCGGCTCCTTTTCAATCCTTCCACGAAGACTCTCGACAAGACCCCGGCATCGAAGCTTCTAAAGTACTTTGGAATGACGCAAACGAAGTCCAAATTTGCATAGCGAGCTGGGGAAGACATTGAAAGGGAAGTATTCAAGGCGACGCAGAAGAAGACTTTAGTGTTGAGCGTATAGATACTTATGCTCACTACTCGCAATTCTCCGATGCTCTGCATATCCGCAAGTCGGCCTTCCGAGGCTCTTAAACTATCGATGGTATGCGAGAGCCCTGACAGAACTTCTTCAGCTCGCGCTTTCTGGAATAAGTAGATATTTCAACGTTCGAATTCAGCTTTTATGTCTGTTTTCATTCAAGCATATTGAACAATTGCGGATTTTTGTTTAATATTTGCGCTCTGTGAAATGGGCTCTAAAATGTTTCGCATCATATAGCTAACCATGACCTAGACGCTTACCATGAGGAATGCGTCAAAGGCAGTGAGTGAATGGCCGTTGTGTTGTCTGACAGCACAGTCAGAACACACGAGAAGGAGACTTGAGGAGGAGACAGAGGAAATCGAGGACGATAGGGCAACTGCTGCATGGTCCGCCTCCAAAATGGACATCAATACTTTGGAATAACTATGAAAACAATGTTTTCTTATCCTTTGAACATTGACAATTCTAAGCGAAAGAGCTGTATATTTTCTGATCTTCTAATGCTATAGCAAGTTAAATCTTCTAATGCTAAAAAGAAAGTACGAAAGTTAGCATTAGAAGATTAGAAAATATACAGCTCTTTCGCTTGGAATTGTCAATGTTCAAAGGATAAGGAAAATGTAGGAACCTGGCACGTGGTGCAGACGTGCAGCTTGCTGTTCGGGTGGTTCGTCTCGCATTCGACACAAGGTTGACCGCGAGGGGCCGCTTTCGGTCTGAGTATTAGGTAGGAAGGAGGCATATTAATTTTGACCAGTTTGTTTCATGGCTTTTGGTGATGAGACGTGTCGCGGTTATAGATAGAGTAGTAAGGCAGTTACGCATGAGAAGGAGTCGATTGCCGACCTCTACTATTATGGATGCACCAAATTAAGGCACCTTCACCATCTGAAAGCACTGGAAACGTTGTGCTGGGCCTTGATTGGCCTAAGTGTTTTACCGTGGAGTTGTGAATGAGAGTTATTTTATGTCCATCCTTCATAAATCTAAACGCGCGCGTCTCCTCACCGAAAGCAATGCAACATATTGAACAAAAGAACTCGCATTCACATCTTCTTTTAATTCTCCTCCAAATCTGACCGTCTAATGGACCACCGCACGTTGTTCGCCCTCTTCTCAGCCAGGTCGTTTGCCAGGCCGAGTATCTGGTAGTTGACGGGGAGGTCTCCCCGTAGACACTGCGTGTTCTTGCACGTCGGACAGCGAATGCTCAATACAAATATTATTGACGAAAAAGCATCGTCCGTATTTAATATATTTACCTATCGAAAACGCTACACAAGATTCAAAAAGGACCTGTTAAACCGTGTTTCTGGAGATTCAGTAATGAGATGTCTGTTATATGAGATCATTCGTCCAACTGACATTCGTTCCCGTCCCGTGTCATTGTTCAGTAGCTGGTTGATGCATTGCTCACAGAAAGTGTGTCCGCATGCAAGCGTGCGAGGAGTATGGTTATGCCCACCTTAACCAGCTACATTACGATTCCTCTATTTGCATTTGAGTGGAAGGATGCTCCATACTGCGGAGTGCAGCGATGTCCGAGTGTTTAAGGAGTTGGACTTGAAATCCAATGGGCATTGCCCGCGTAGGTTCGAACCCTGCTCGCTGCGAAGCTTTTGCACCGTCTATATTTCCACCATTTTTGCATTCCTCTATTTGCATTTGAGAGGAAGGATGCGCCATAGTGCGTGCAGCGATGTCCGAGTGGTTAAGGAGTTGGACTTGAAATCCAATGGGCATTGCCCGCGTAGGTTCGAACCCTGCTCGCTGCGAAGCTTTTGCACCGTCTATATTTCCACCAATTTTGCATTCCTCTATTTGCATTTGAGAGGAAGGATGCTCCATACTGCGGAGTGCAGCGATGTCCGAGTGGTTAAGGAGTTGGACTTGAAATCCAATGGGCATTGCCCGCGTAGGTTCGAACCCTGCTCGCTGCGAAGCTTTTGCACCGTCTAGATTTTCACCATTTTTGCATTCCTCTATTTGCATTTGAGAGGAAGGATGCGCCATAGTGCGTGCAGCGATGTCCGAGTGGTTAAGGAGTTGGACTTGAAATCCAATGGGCATTGCCCGC
>LS871168.1:85487-116632 GCA_900490955.1 Micoletzkya japonica | reverse complement strand
AGAATTCATGCGTGGGGGTGCTTCAGGCAATGCTTCATACTCCCTAGTGCCCTCTGGTAGACAGGGTCCACAGACTCCTCTGAACAGTCTGCGTCCTGCCCTCGGGCGCCACAAGACTTCACTAGGGGAAGAGCAGGGTGCGTTAGCGCGGTGTCATGCATTACGCGAAACACATAACGAGATTTACTGATGGCGTGCAAGTGATTATCTATAGCATGCGATTTGGTGTTATTATGGTGTAGCGGTGCATGCAGCAAACGATATAAACAGTAGAACACACATGCAATAACCAACTACTCATGCCGCTCCATCCACAATGACGCTTTATAGCATGGTTTGATTTGAAAAATATACATGAATGTAGATTTTTGATAAGAAAAAGGAATTCTATAAAGCTTCACCGGGACCTCCACGTAGGCGTTATGACGCTTTATAGCATGGTTTGATTTGAAAAATATACATGAATGTAGATTTTGATAAGAAAAAGGAATTCTATAAAGCTTCACCGGGACTTTCCACGTAGGCGTTACCCCTAGGTCCCGTAGGGGACGCCTAAGAATTCCCCTAATTGATTACCGTGAAACAACTAGGGAAATATACTACAAGTAACTCCCGTATCTCACCTCGAGAGAGGGCGGCAGTCCGTGAGGATGACAGGGCCAACACTCTCGGGAGAGAGAGGCGGGGCCACCTGGACCCGGTCACTCTCCCTAGAGCAGAGCCCTGCCCGATGCTCACGAAAGGAAGCGTGACTATTTTCATGTGTAGGCATGATGATAAAATAAAATATATAACTTATGATAATCACTTGAGCAATCACTCGAGTAATATTTAGTCGGTGTCCCTTTCCCGTATGGCCGGGTATTCAAGGAAGCACGGAGATAGAGGAGGGAGGATTCGATATGGGAGCGGGAGGTTTTCAAGCGGTTGATGCCAGATTTTCTCCATTTTACAGTTTCACATGTTTTCGATTACATAAATGTATTGAACGTGAATTTAGACACAATTGGTGTTCGAGTGTTTCCGGCTGGATGGAAAGGCCGCATCTGCCGCGCGTCTAACCTGTAGAAAAAAGTTGATCAAATAAATACTCAATTAATTGCGACCATTTTCTCGTCTTTTTTCTCTGACTCTCTCCATTCCCACACTCTTTTCCTAGGTCGTCATTTATTGAGCAATTAATTGCGACCTTAATTGCGCAGCTTTTGCTCGCCATTAATCGCGAGGAGGTCAGAGAAAGACGAGAGAGTGCGTGTTTTGAAGAGAGTAAAAGGTGCCCCATAAATGGGGACCCTCTCCTGTTTACACACTCTCTCGCTGTTCTCTAACTCTCGTCATATATTGCTGATCTGCCGCACGTTTAATCTGGGGAAAAAGATGGCCAATTATTTGGTCAATTTATTTCGAGCTCCTCATAAATTGCGCAATTAATTGGGCAATTAATTGGGCATTTCTCTGTTGCTCTTTTCAGGTTTTTATCATTTTTGGCTGTTTTAGAGTCGTATTCAACTTATTTGCGGTCGTAGACGGCGGGAAAGCCTATGAGTAAATTAATATTGCGCTAACACGGAAAACCGACGTAATATGCGCAGTTCACGGAACATGACACGAGCTGATAAATATCGATTGTTCCTAGAGGATTACACTACTCACATTAAAGGCCCTCTGAGGAGCACATTGCTATCCCTCAAGAGCATATTTTGAACATTCCTTCATTTTTCATTTTCATTTTTACTTCCATGTCCCTTTAAGCATTCATGACCCTCCTTATGGTTAGGTATACATAACTTATTTTGAAGCAAATAATGCAATTCATATCCCAATTTATATCACTTAAACATTTTCTAAATACCGTACTCTCTAATAAAGCAAAACCTTTAAAATACAAAAAAATGAATGTAATGCAACGCGGTAGTATAAACAGTTACGAAAAATAAGGCGCAACAATTACGACGAAGCTGCCCGAAATATGAGGAGATCAGCAATATATGACGAGAGTTAGAGAACAGCGAGAGAGTGTGTAAACAGGAGAGAGAGAAAAGGGTCCCCATTTATGGGGCACCTTTTACTCTCTTCAAAACTCACACTCTCTCACCTTTCTCTGACCTCCTCGCCATAAATGGCGAGCAAAAGCTGCGCAGTTAAGGTCGCAATTAATTGCTCAATAAATGACAACCTAGGAAAAGAGTGTGGGAATGGAGAGAGTCAGAGAAAAAAAGACGAGAAAAAGGTCGCAATTAATTGAGCATTTATTTGATCAACTTTTTTCCCAGATTAGACGCGCGGCTGCTCATATTTCGGGCAACTTCATCGTAATTGTTGCGCCCTATTTTTTCGTAACTGTTTATACTACCGCTTTGCATTACATTAAGTCTTTTTTCTTTTGACAAGAGTATTGTATTTTTAGTTTTTGCTTTATTAGAGAGTACGGTATTTAGAAAATATTTAAGTGATATAAATTGGGATATGAATTGCATTACTTGCTTTAAAATAAGTTATGTATACCTAAGGAGGGTCATGACCGCTTAAAGGATCCCTCTGAGCACTTTTAAATACCCTGTTTCTTCCTCTCATCTGAAAGAGCTATGTCGATAACACACAATCCTACATTTGTACCTTTTCCCTGCCTTTATCCGCTGTTCAAATGAGGCGAGAAGATTTATGCAATGTTACATTGCTCTTCAGGGGCTGCGCGAATACGAATGCCTTTTTTGCGAATGCCGAGGGGTCTGATTTGTAGGCATTGCTTATTGAAGGAATGGAGAAATGTGTATTCACAAAAGGACAACAATGAAGGAATGTTCAAAATACCTATGCTCTTGAGGGATAGCAATGTGCAAATGTGCTCAGATAACAGCTCGTCTCATGTTCCGTGAACTGTGCATATTTCGTTGGTTTTCCGTGTTAGCGTAATAATATTTTACTCATAGGTTTTCCCGTCGTCTACGACCGTGAATAAGTTGAATACGACTCTTAAACAGCCAAAAAGGATAAAAACCTGAAAAGAGCAACAGAAAAATGCCCAATTAATTGCGCAATTTATGAGGAGCTCGAAATAAATTGACCTAATAATTGTCCATCTTTTTCCACAGATTAAACCTGCGGCCGGGCGCGCGCAGGGTGCGCTGCGAATTACGTGTGTGAAACTGGCGGATGTGGAGTGAGTTGCTACTAATTCTGTTTTTCTAGTTGTGCTGCTTTCAATTAGCGCAATTTTACCACGATGTACTAATGCATTCGCATGGTTCGCAGTAATGTCCAAAATATTGACTTCCCTTCAGAATGCTCTGGGATGTTCTCGTAACGGTCAGCCCGCGACTTTGGCGAACTTCGAATTGAACGCGAATGGAGAGGGCGATCACTATAATGTATCGCTGGGTGGGCTACAACCTGCCGATATTCATAGAGGCCAACGAGGTAAATCGCATTATTGCCAAGCTCTTTATGCCTATACTATTAGGTTGGCAAGAAAGTTCTTGGGCAGGTTGAAACTTTTTATCAGATTAATTGGTTATGGTTTACGAATAAGTTTGATATGAAGTGAGGCAATAGAGGGTACCTCAAGCTATTTGCCAATATGTATATCATTGCGCTTTGTGTTGCCGTTATTGAGTTATCGCATCAATCGGTAAACGGTCCTTTCGGATCGCCATCTTACGATGGATAACACAGCTTCTATGCATGCTCTGCCTACCATAATACCACCGTACCATTGTCCGGGGATGTCATAAGCCATTCCATTGTGGACAACTGATATGATCTCTTCAACTGTGGAAACGGGCATTCGGAAGACGAACCCCGTTTGGGACTTCCTTCCCAACGCATGACCTGGCCTTGCTCTCTATTCGCAAAGGAGAAGCCAAATGCAACCAATCGGGAAATGTCGAGTACTATTTGGGTTATCCATTCCACTATACAGAATGGCCAACAGTCACTTCGTTACAGAAGAGTACTTGCCCGATGGATACCCCATGCCCTACGGGCTATCCAGAGGGAGACCCGTGTGACCAGTAGTCAGTCTCATCTCTCCTGCTTCCACCAAGCGAAGTTTCTGGAGGGACTAATGTTTGGAAATGATAGTTGAAGACCCTACAATAATGTCACACATAGAATGATCTGAATAGCTAAAGGAGAGGAGCTGCTAGTGCAACCGAAACCGGATTTGCATTACATGAGCATTTCATTGTTTCGTTTCTGGACCAGCAAGTAAATCGATTTCAATAGACTACTACCAAAAGGATGAATGGTCACTCTATCCGTATATGTACGGTAACTTAGACAACTTGCGTATTTAGTCAGGGAAAACAGGCTCAGAAGGGCAAAAACCCCCTTCTCCCTGACATCGCACGACCTCGTACTGCCGATGCGGCCTTGCTCTAAGCTAAGCGAACTGAGTTGGGAAACCGAAACCCACTCACCTTATTTAGCTGACATTATCCTCTTTCACTGCCATTTATTGCTAGACCTTACTTCATCTACAGCCGAGAAAAGCTTCCTTGAAATATATACCCGAAAATCACAGACAAATCAATTCTGAGAGTCACAACTCCTTTCCTTCTTGAAGGAAGGTATCACCGAGATACCCAAAAGAAGGGGATATTGGCGATAGTATAGGTGGAAACATTGAAGATTGAAATTGTTTCCTGTTGAAGATATGCAAAAATTAAAATTGATGTTATTACTGCCCAAGAACTTTCTTGCCAACCTAATACAATTTTGTTGCAATTTTGACTGAACGAATTTTTTTGCTGTTTTAAATGCTGTCCTTTTGAGTTTGAAAAGTTTGCATTTTCCTACTCGAATGTTCGGTTATCAGACACTGATAACAACGGTACCCAGCGCGAGCAATCTCGGATTACTGAGTGTCGGATCACCTGCTTGAGTAGATAGCTGGGTCGAAAGATTAGGCATTGATTGAGCCATCTTTTTTTTGAGCCGTCCCTTTAATAGTTATCCAGTTAAAGTGAGGAAAGAATTCAAGTTCAAAAAGGTCTTCGTATTCGATGCAAGCGAACTGAACATTTAAATATCAGGGTACGTACTTCCAAACCAGCCGTCTGGACTGCAAGTGGTTGCTTCACGAACCTCAACGAACCATTCCTCTTTCCTCGAGAATTGCAGCAGATCAGGAATGGAGTGGTGAGAAGAACACAATTCTCACCAAATCGGCAATTGTTGAGATTGGAAGGGATTAAAAATGGGGCAATATTCGCGTAATCTTTAGTAAAGAATCGGTGTGCATCTTCAGACCGTTGGCTGTAACAATGCCTGTTCCGCACTGAAGAACGACGAGTACTGTTGCAATGAACGTTTCGACTCCGCGCAGACCGGCCTTCCCGACAGATGGGGAACGAACCATGCTGCTGTCTTCCAGGTCATTTTGAAGTAGCAATCTTCATGGAATTTATTTTAACCGCCGTGCTCACAATCAATGAGAACGCGAAAGTCTAAATACCGTTATATGTACTTACAATCAACTTCACTTGTCTTATACTATTTCCCACTACTTCCCATGAGTAGTACCTATGCGACAATCTCTGCCATCCCTGGCAACCTATCATTCCCCGAAAGAGGAAGTGTTTTGTCAGGATGCATGTCCGAATGCAGTTGTCTACCAGAGGACTGGACGACCTTCACGTGCAGAGGCAAAACGGGAGCTTGTCCGACTTATCGTCTTCAGTTTTGCTAACTGTAAGAAATGCACTATCTAGTGTTTCATTTTATCGCTTGAAAGTATTATCGAAATTACATAGAAAATCGTACTGTACTGATCGATCATAGAAGGTTTTAACATGCGAAATCTTTACTAGCTACTTGAGCTCTGCGTACAACCTGTGAGAGACGAAAAATAAGGGAAAAGGGCAAATATATAAAAAAATAAAGCGAGAAATGTTATCTGAGCGAGTGGCACGTTCATTTCCGGATCGATCATAGGGATAATAAAGCTCATAGAACGAATATACTCATTCATTGATCTCGTGATTGAACGGACCATTTGCTATGGATGACATAATTGTGTGGCGCAGTATATCAACCGGAGGTCTACACTTTGGAGAGAATAAGGGGGGAGGGCTTGAATAAAGTACATATATTGAGTGAACATCAATAATATATCTAGAAACCTGCACGAGAGTTTTTTTTATGGTTACGCTCCATGTTATAAGTAAAACAAACCTCCGTTATCAGAGATTGCATGGAACTCGCATGCGGAACTCTTGAAGATAAGGAAAATCGGCTGACTACCACCATCCCCACCACAGCCACGAAGAGAGGAAGAAGAAGATGAAGAAGAAGATCCAGAAGGTTACGCAGAATCCGACCATCGGCCGACGACGACGGTAGTACGGAGTGTGACAGTCGTTGTGGCCCACCACTCTGAAATCACACAATTCGCTTATCCACAACTTTATAGTCTGTGATTGCTGAAGCAGTCTTGCATATTGGCTAGTTATTTGGAAAGATTCAAGTGCACTTACACAACGTGAGGCTGAGCACCGGATGAAGTCGTGTAGGTGACATTAGCCTGCTGCGCCTCAAGGTCGACATCACATTTTATTTTTAAGTCTACTTCAAGACTAACAATGTTAGTGAACGTTATTGGAATACTGACCGGGTACGAGTTGTACGGTTGACTCTGAGGATAGGAAGCGGGGTACGAGGCGTACTGCTGGTTGGTGGCCGGTTGTTGGGCGGGGTAGGAGGCGTAGGATGGGGGAGGGGGCACGGGGGCGGACTGTGGGGCCGAGGACTGCAGACAAGATGTTAGTGCAAGCTGCCGTAGTTGTACAGAAGTCTCTCGACGTAACCACACTCAGCGAAATTTCACCACCATACAGCACCTAGTGAATCATTCACCACACAAAATTTCACCAGCCCGCTGGTGAATGGAGCACAATTCACCAGCGGGTCGGTGAAATTTGTGTGGTGAATGATTCACTAGGTGCTGTATGGTGGTGAAATTTCGCTGAGTGTGTCGCCCTTTTATCAGTGGCTACGGCTTCCATTTGCCCCCTAATAGGTCATGTACCTGATACTGACCAAGAGCTTCTAATGGTTTCACAACTGCAACTATGCAGGTGCATGTCATGAGGAAATCTTATATAGTGGAATAAACCGATCCGTCTGTTTTTCTTTCGTTCCAAAATGAGTCTTTATCTCACTTCTCTTTTTCTCTTTCTCAAATTCTCTCACTTTTGCACACTCTCTCGCCTTATATTCGGAATGATTTTCCGACGGATCTTTTGAATCCACTATACCATTTTCGTGTAGTTCCTATACAAAGAAAAAGAATTATTGCTTTGCTAGCAAGGTCAGCGTGGATGAAAGCGACTCACCGGATAAGGCGGATTTGCTTCGTAGGCCTTGGCGTCGGACATGATCAATTAAGCAAATAGATCGATGGAATCACAAGAGGGAAACGACGAGAGGAAGTGGTCGAGTGATAAGAATAGCGGGCAAGCGAGAGGGTTTTATCGAGAATTGCGAGGGAATGAATCAGCGTGGAGAGATAGGGAAGGGAGGAGAGTGACTATTTCACAAGACCATACTGATCTGTGTCACAATAGCATGCATCGAGAGCTGGAGTGCGTCAGAGATGTGTTGACCCCATTGTAGTTTGATCACTTGAAAACGGGAGATGACTTTACTCGTCTCGGACTTAACCTTGCCAAATCTCTGTGACAATATAATTATCGCTGTCATTTTCTTCTCTTCGTCTGCATTTCTTCTACGACGTCACATTAATATTTCAGTGACGCCATGGATGAATAGACCTTTCGCGCGCGTACGCTTGCTTTTTCTACACCTTTCCTAACCCGTTGATGGAGCTTGAAATGCTTGGCTAAGAGAGTATTACGCTCCTTCAAGAATAATTGTAATAATTTTTATGGTAAAAATTAGCGTAGATCCTGGCTACCAATTCGCCACAATGACATTCAAATGAGCCTTCTTCACATCATTCTCCGCATCTTCTACTCCGATTCCGTTAGTTTTCAGCACAATGGCATCGCGACGTTTGATGAAACTGAATAAACTTGATTTTCTACAGTTCAAGATAAAATTCATACTGATATTGAACGTAGAGTATGAAAGGCAAGACGAGTCCGTGGAGATAAATCATATTGGAAGTTTCCTGAAGACATGTTTTCCATAGTTAAAATATTACTAACTTTATCGAAATCGGGAAATATTCTGCGCACCTCTAATAAAGGATATTCGCGAGGTTCGAGATCGGTATAAAGAAGGGTATACGCGAGATACGATAGGGTGGTGAAGGCCATTATTATGAGGTGACACCTAAACGATAATTAGTTGCACTTTCATTTAATCCAAAGCAAGAAAACAAACAAAAAATAAAAATATTAAAAAAACATACCAAACTAGGGGCGTAATCATCTTGAGCGTGCGTACATTTTCCGCCAACTGATACCTGGATTGAAGCGTCCTTCAAGTATTTAGCTACGATTTAAATAACAACAAAAATTTCCAACCTTCCACTCAAATTGTCTTTCTTCAAGTATCGCAATCTCCTCTGATTGTAGTACAGGATACCGTGGAAGACAAAAAGCAGAATGAATTCGGAAGGAATGATAAGGTTCTGAAAGCATCTCGTATATCGGTTTCCTTTTTGGCTTACATAAAATGTAAGGACGAAGTAAACTTACATTCATCTGCTTGATCTTTTCATAATTCGATGGAGAAACAACAGAGCAGTATGCGTAATCGTTGTCGAAATCATAGTTCATTATTAAACGACCGGTGGCAAGCACAGGTAGCAATAACTAAAAATGGAGAAGCCATAAACGATTTGAGCGTTCACTACATTTTATACGTTCGCATGTTTAACTCGCTATGTATAAGCTTCAATTGTCTCATTCCTAATCATGCTACTAATAATAGGCGTTGAGACACGTTTACTGGCGGTTCATTTTCAGAATACCTGAAAGAATGCGAGAACTATTCCGTATACTTTCGTTACTTTCTCGTACGATCGATAGTCTACCGTAGCGAAAATTCGTTCAATGGCAATGATCAGTAGGGAATAGATCACACCTGAAACTTTTTCATAAGCTTCCTTCAAAACGGAATTTATCTACTGACTCTTATCTGTCATGGACCCTGTTAGAAAACATCGTTTCATTCTTCTCTTGTGTAAGTAAACAAACCATATAATGTAGTGCATGCAGGACTTCTCTGCCAAATGCAAAATGTGCCTGGTTTTATAATATCCTCCGGATTCCTGAAATCGCATTTACTAGACCTGTTACTTTATTTACTTTTATTTATTTCTACGTAAAAATAGGAGGAAAATACCTGTACGTGAGATGTTCATACAGAACCTGCGTGCTCACAGCACACACGAAAATATTAGACAAGAGATCGAGCATGATGAGAATGAAGAGGATAATCATAAGATTTGGGTGAGCGACGAATTTCCTCAAACAGTAATTCGGAACTATGTTGCTAGGAAAATTTTTCGCAGTCAGTATGTTAATATGTGTACCTCCATTGCGTAAGCAGTACAGTAATGGCTACCACTCCCAATGCAGCAGTGATGATCCGAAATGCGAGCAGCTAGAAATGCTTTGTGGAGTATTAAAATTTCCGTTCCGCTCCAGCTTGATTGACATGTGATGTTTAGCCCAAGTGCACGGTCGAACACGCAAATCCACGCAATATACTCATTTTTTACGTTTGAAGGGATAAGCATACTTTGTAAACCAGATGATCTTTCAAATACGATAGAGATAGAAATTTGCACGCATGATATAATAATACAAAGCCTCGATTTTCTTACCCAGCGCATGTAGGTATTGGTGGCAATGTAGAGTGCCACATCAACCAGAGCCGCATCTTTCATACTGACAATGAGAATTATGACAATAAGCTCCAAATCTCTCCAGGGTACTCATTATAATATAAAGTAGCAAAAGGCAAAAAAATCTCAATAATCCATGATTTATGCTGTATAGACAGTACGTGACAATCACGGTATGAAGGAGATATTTGTTTGCTAATGAGTCATACGCATGATTATATTTCACCTGTCGTATGATGTAATATTATATATGCTCATAGCAGAGAATGATAAGCAAAAAATAATAATGTTGAATTATATTAATTGTAAGATATAAATTACGTTATATTGGGAACGAGAAACCGACCAGTTTACGTTTCATATTAATATATACATTTAATATACTGTTGCTGTTTATATATAAAGGCAGGTTTAAATATAGTGGATTAAAAAGATCTGTCGGGAAATCATTCCGAATATAAGGCGAGGTGAGAGAATTAGAGTCATTTTGGTACGAAAGAAACTGACGGATTGGTTTATTCCACTATAATAACAATGAAACTTTTTCACGTAGCGTTCCTCATGAATTATTTTAGTAGTATTTTCTTAGGCTGTTGAGGATAAGTAAAAAGCGGGGAGATTGACAGAAGCTAAAATGGGGAGACGGTAATGATACGCTCGATACCGGGAGGCATTGATCAATTTTGTGGTTGGCAGACAAAACACAGAGACCCAACGCGTCAAAGAATACGATATTATGTATGAACACAACCTATAGCAAATTATAGCCTGTATCTAGAATTTAGCTGCCATATTTTCCAACTGCGGTCAAAAACTAAGTCATCACAAATAAAGTATGAAGAAGTTCAGATGGTTCGCTTCAATTTTCTCAATTGTGCGAGTCGTGAAATAGATTATTTATTAAGCTGGCTTCACCAATTGGCCATGATGACTTTCATGTGTGCCTTCTTCACTTCTACTTCCCCATCTTCCACTCCTATACCGTTCGTCCGAAGGACCCTTGCTTCCCTTCGTTTGATTAGGCTGCAATGTGGTCAATTTTCTAACATTTACCATTAAATTTTCTATATAGCATTCAATTATTATTGCTGAAAATGTTTCGTCAGAAACTGATTTTCACTTTCTCTGTACTCTTACGGCGTCGCTCTCCCTCGAAAATATAAATGAGACGGCTGATGGAACATTTTACTAAACCATACTTACGTAGAAAGAGATTGGAATTTGAACCTGTGTTGAATGTAGAGGATGAATGGCAGGATCAGGCCATGAATGAACACTAGGTTCACGGATTCCTACAATGATCATTTCATTGTTTCATCCGCTATGAGCCTTTAGTTTAAAAAGGACTCTCCTCTCCAAGCCCTCATCTCAATATTCTAATTCCATCTAACTTTCTTTGATTCACTTTTCCCTATGAGCAAATATGAGCAAAAGAAAGTATTATTAGCAATGGCAAAAGAAAAAAAAATATTATGAGCAAAAGAGATGATGAGGAAAAAAGGAGGAGTAAAAAAGGAGGAAAAGGAGGAGTTGGAAAGTCTCAGCCTTTGAAAAACCTCAATCATGGGGTATTCACGAGCATCGACGTCGGGATGGATGAGGGCGTAGCCGAGATAGATTGATGTAGTTCCCAGCATGATAACCATATGACACCTTAATTTTTTTTAATTTGAGTATAATATTTCGTATGAAAATTTTAAAAGACTAGTGCGGTTTACGTTGTCCGTCATATGGCATTTGAATGCTGGCAATTGTCTACGTGAATTCTTACCACACAAGCGGTGTAATCATCTTGAGCGTGCGCACATTCTCTGCCAACTGATACCTGGATTGGAGGGTCCTTCAATCAGTCCTTTAGTGCCTCCCTTCCCTTTTCACTCACCCACCTTCCACTCAAATTATCAGCCTTCATGCGGCGCAGCCGTCGGAGATTGAACCAGAGAATTCCGTGAAAGACTATCAGTACAGCGAACTCGGAAGGAATGAAGAACTTCTGAAAGGGATGGAGATTTCAAATCGTTAAAGGGACACGGAAGTCATTTTCAAGTGAAGCTTATATGAAAGATTTTGTCGTAATTAGTATAAAACCAAAAGGAAAAATTATAAAAATTAATAGTATTCGAGAAATGATTTTTTGAAATTTCGTCCAACGACGACGTTACTGTGTTTAGCAAAAGGAATTAAGCCAAAAGCGACATTCTTCTCAACGACGGAAGCCCGGAACGAAAAAATAAAACATGCGATTTTCGAGTTTTTTCTTCGATTTTTTTATTGTCACCATGTTTTTTCTCACGTTTTGAAACCTTAGAAGAATTTTCATCGAATTTTAAAACTTTTGGTTAGAGGCTGCTTCCTCCCTTTAATGGCTGGAATGGTTTTATTAAAGTTTCTCGAAAAAAGAAAGCTCCAATGTGTCTAAAATGTGCATACATTGTAAGTGGCGGCTATCAGGTAATTAGAATTTGAGATGACAGAACAGTAGGCGAAATCGTAGTCGACGTCAAAGTTGAGCAGGAGGATTGCAGTGACTCCAACGGGAAGAGCAATCTGAATTGAACTGTAATTGAATTGTGCTTCATGCTCTGGCCAAGCCATCTCTGTATAGTAGAGAAAAAGGAAAGATATAATCATTCCATTTGTAGCGCCGGTTCCGGTGCCTTACCGACTTATCTAATCAACTTCTAGTGTGTAGGTATATGCGAAACTCTCTGTGGTACTCGTCACAAAAAGCTATCCATTTCCCCGAGATCTGTGTTGGATTGAAATGGCGTTGCTTCAAAGAGTGAAAAATTCGCTATACACCATAACAGCGGAATTACGATTTATACGTTCCGATTTTCTAGACTCATAGATATAATCATAGATATATAATGTTATCTGCGATTTTTACAGTTTAAAGGTTTCCCGGGGGAGGTTTGTACATGGCGGGCATTCAGTTTCAATCGTTTTATCTGTAAAAAACAATCCGGGTACGTTCATTAGTTATTACTTGTTCAGTACGTAGTCTTACCTGACAAATGGCAAAGAGCAATCCGTAGATTATGGAGACATTCTCGTAATTACGATACCGAATCGTGGCAAAGAAGCGTTCAAGAGCGATCACCATCAACGAGAACATTATGCCTAAAAAATAATCTCACAAAAAAATTCACAGTTATTACCATATGCGGTAACACAGACCGGCCCTCGCCACCACAAGCATTCAATTCCACGTTTGACTAAGTCCTCGGGAACTCTGACAAATCGTGTTCATTACGTTTATATGATATATGCAGCTTACTGACAATTTTCGTGGATTATGTCGTCAACTACCTATTGGTATCACTTACTTATAGCTTAGACTTTGGTAGAGCACTTGTGAGCTAACAACACACGTAAATATGCAAGTACTGAGGTCGAAGAATATGTGAACAGCAAGGAGGATCATGAGGTTCTTATGAGCGAGAAACTTCCTGAAATGAGAACTCGACCACATTTTCCTCCTATGCTGTGAATAGTTCGCGAAGCTCACTTCCACTGCAGCAGTAAGAGTATGATAACCAGCGACCCGAGCGCGGAGGTCACTATTCGGAATATGAGCAACTAAAACATTAAACAATTTAATTTTTCTCCATACTTTACAATTTACCCCTCTCATGAAAGAACTAGAGGCAATGTACACAGCGGTGTCGAGAAGGGTAGGGTCTACCATTCTAAAAAAATCTATAATGCAAAATTATTGAACGTAGGTAGGAGATTGCATGAAAGCACAGCTATACTCTTGGAGGGGAATAAGAGATCGAAAGGGTTTCTAGTGAAATATGGGAGTCTTGCGGCTGCCGAGGAGTAATTACAGCTTTCAATCGTGGAGAGTGATCAATTAACATGAGACACATCCCAGAAAACAAAGATGCGACATGGAGTAAATAGCATAAGTGGCACTCAATAATTATATACGCCGCCATCCTCCTCATAAGTTAACAATAAATAATAATGTCCGAATATTTCATCAAGAAAGCACAGCATTTCAAGCGTAATAATAGCGAATAAATAGCGGTTTTCGCGCATAGGATCCGATCCTGTAGGCGAACCAGTGAACGAAAAAATATGAATTTAAAAACATAAGCTCGCCACTGGGAACTCAACAAGTTCTGAAAATTTGGTGTTGATTGATTTAGCTACTCTTGAGAAAATTCAAAAATACTGGTCAATTAGCTATTAGACACATTGTTCACCGGGCTTAATGCTGTGAAAGGGAACCGAGGGAATGGTCAACAGTGATATTTGCATCAGGATTATTTCAAGAATTGGGGTAAATATGACGAGGAGTGCGCCATTTCACCTTTGCTACAAAAGGCATAGACAGCATTGTGATCAACAAATTGCGTAAAAAAGAGCAATAACAGGAACTGTTCGGAGACAAGGTGAATCAACTTTGTAGCAGGCTTTCAATATCACAATAAATTTGTCAATTCCCTCAGTCCCCAAATGCAGTTCTTATTTTCCACACACATTTCATGCAATGCTAAGCAGCCGCACGTTTAATCTGGGGAAAATCTGAGCTCAGATAATGTCGAGATAATCTCGAGATTATTTTTTATTTCGAGCTCGTTTTCTCAGTTTCGGGTACATATTAATGAAATTTTGTCATCGCAATCGGATTCTCCGGCCCTGATTACCATATAGAGGCAGAAAGAAGCAAGAAATTTCATCAAGATTGACTAGAAAAAGGTAGCTCACCATTATCTCGTCGAGATAATGAGGAGCTACCTCACCTCAGAAAATCTCGCCATTAATTCGGAGCTCGCCATTTTTGGCGAGAGAGCACGCGTTTTGAGAGAGCAAAACTGAGCAGTAGATCTGTGCTCTCTTTTGCTCTCTTCATTTTGCATACTCTCTCGTCGCTCTCTAGCTCCCAATTAATCTCGAGATAATTGCGAGACTCACTCTCCACTGATCTACCGGTCGACCGCAAAAGGGAGGACGGGGTAAATTAGAATAAGTTTCGCGGGTCCCGCTCATTGCAGCAGATGGGGTGATGGATAAGGAAGGCGCAGGGCGTGCAGTTTCCTCGATAGTATAGAGGTAAAGTAGTCGACTGGTGTTCAGCAGCCGCGGGTTCTAATCCCCTTGGCTGCAAAAGGTTTGCTAGTGGTGATACTCAAAAAGAGGTCGAGATTATTTGCAGCTTCTCTTATCACATAATGACGAACTCCGTCTTGAAATGGGCAATTAATCTCGAGATAATTTCCCACATTAAAAGTGCGGCAGATCACTGAGAAATCTGTTTAAAAATTTCTTATTTGAGTTTGATAATCTCTGTAAACCATACAGGTATTGAAAAAAATGTTGAAAAAATGAATCTAATATAGGTCTATGAATTCGACGTGGAATCTTTCATAACTTACGGAAAACAATATGATTCTAAGTGAATCATACAATTTATGTAATCAAAAGTGAGAAATATGTTTGAGTCGCGTTCATCTAGAGGCTCTATTGACGATCTCATCATGCTCCTTTTCCTAGACAAGCCCCGATAATGAAGCTGTCCTCATGCCTACTTTCACAGGAATAACACTATCTAGATAATCACGTTTTCGAAAAAATATATGTCTTCCAAATACGAGTTATTTTATGTGGTTGCATTTAGTATCTCATTCACAAGGAAACATATAGCTTACTCTGATTCGTGAATGCACATTTACAATTATTTATTGAAAAAAGTTATGAAAAGTGAGCCGTAGATTTGGAAAATTAACTGTATCTACATCTACTCTTGAAATCGGAACCAAACAAGCAAAAAATATAATAAAAATTAGAGAAAAGGACTTTGAGAAGACTCTTATACAGCAGAAAATTTTGCAAAATAATTTTGCATTAGGGATGGCAAAATGAGAGGGAAAGTGCAAATATACGTAATCTCACAACCTAACTCTCTTCATTCGTCTTCACTATTCTGCCCAAACGGTGCATTATTTTTGCACATTCCCTCTCGAGAAGCAGGGATGGCAGAATGACATCTCATTTCCTGCCTTGGAAGCTATGCGTCTACCACATCATATCAATATGAAATTCAAGAAGTAACAAATTTTGCAAAAAATAGGACAATCACGATCAGTTCGTACACTGCACATATAGACGGTCACGAGAACGGTTGCTTCACAAATAAATTTACAAAAAAATAGCTGAAATATTAGTAATAATTGATGCCTTTAGTACCACCAATGCCACCACCACGTGGATGAAGCGGCGAGGAAGATGACAAGGAAGAAGAAGAGAGTACAGAAGAGGAGGATGAGGAGGAAGGTGCGCAGCTTAGTGTCGAGGGGAGAACTCTCCGAGACGTAACTGGACTATTTAATTTTTTTAATTTAAAAAAATTAAGAAAAAACTATTATTTTGTAGAAAGAGTAATAATCATTTTTGATCAATTTCGAAACGAATAATATGCTTACACAACTCGATTTTGCGTTGTGTACGTCACTCGCGGTTGCTGAAAAGTATACCTATCGAGAGGAGATCAGCGATAGAATGGAGCACAAATGCTTTTTGTGGAATGCTCATTTTAGATACGATTATTTTAGATACATAGGTGTGCAGAACAAGTTTTTTTCAGTGAAAATAAGCATCTAGTTTTGCCTGAGAAACCTCGCGATAGTATTCCCTCCCTTGCTTCTCATCCGAACTGTCCAGGCAAACCGACACGAACGGGGGAATTGTTGTTGCGTCTTTATCGGTGGTCGATCCGCTCTCCGGGTTGAGGGACACCTATGGCATATTTGAGCACTCTTAAGTTATTCCATGAGTTTACTTAGCTTCTGAATAAATGTTCTACAAAATAAAGACAAAACTAGCAAAACTACGCTGTACCCAGCGATCCACGAAGCGTGCCGCGGTCGCCCTGCTTATATGTTCCAGGAGCGGGGCTCCCACGGCACGTTTCACGGATCGCCTAAGTTTTTGTGTTAGGAGAGGGGTGGCGGAGCCCACTGCTCTCAATACACTTTAACTACATTAGTTGGGCAATGATCTCGCAGTCTTAAGATGTATACATGAAATATCTGGGAGGAGAGGACAGACCGCCCACCGTAAAAGCCTAAGAGAAAGAGACCAATGAATGAATTCTTCGAATCAAGCAAGAGGGAGATGACAGCGCGTGCATTGGGAAATGCGTGAAATCCCAAAGGACGCAGACGTTGGCATGAGTGGAGGAGTGGCAAGGTGATAGAGTTGTTGTCACTCCTTCCAGGTTCGAATACGTCCTGGTGTAATTTCTTTTGCACTTTTTCCAAAAGAGCTCCGAAAAATTTCTAAGTTCTTTTCTGCTGCGCGATTAATCTCCCCCAAAAGTAGGTCACTGATTTTCAAATAGAGGCTTGTACCGTCAACTTACCGTTAAGCTAGTAAATTGTGGGCCGTGTTTGAAACACTTGAAACAAGGCCATATCTCGGCTGAGAAAGGTCCTACAGAGTTCTGGTTGGAATTTTTGGAATCCTCAGGACGAGATCTATTTGTCTATCAAGTTTGGTAACGATTCCCAAGTTGAAAGACCTTTAAAACGTAAAAATGTGGCATTTCAGAGGTTCGAACAGGTATAGCGAGAATTTCTAAGATAAAAGCCGTTTTAACCGGTTTAAAGTTGTCTAATCATCACCAAACTTGATACACAAGTAGATATCGTCCTGAGAATTCCAAACATTCCAACCAGAACTCTGTACGACCTTTCTCAGCCGAGATATGGCCTTGTTTCAAGTGTTTCAAACACGGCCCACAATTTACTAGCTTGACGGTAGTCTATATCGGGACAGATTCGGTATATCTTATACGAGGCCATAGCTCCGTTCAAAAAGGGTCTAGAAACTTCTGGTTGGGTTCATTCGATTCATCTCATCAAGTTCTACCTGTGTACTAAGTTTGAGCTCAATTGGTCCACGCAGAAAATAGTTATGACGAAAAACATGAAAATCGCATCGGGTAGGGGTCTATTTGGACTGCAAGGCAAATGAGCTGTTTTCAGGCGTTAGAAATTGCTCAATCGTATTCAAATTTGGTATGCTGATAGACAGGAGCCTAAGGATTCCAAAAATTCCAACCAGAACTTGCTACGACCATTTCTAATCGAGTTACGGCCTTATTTTGAATATACCGAATATACCGAATTTGTCCCGGTATGAACTAAGTTGAGGGTAGTTCAATTATTTCTGAAGATATCGAAATGATTTGCAGGAGCCGTGTAGTTCATGCAGAGCTGGATCTGTGAAAAATTTGAAATTAATAGTTCTTTTTATTCGTGAGTTATTCATAGCTATTTGAAAGTCGGTGACCGGTCGCCGAGGGGGATTAATCGCGCGGCTGATGACTTTTTTGAACAAAAATGATCCCCGTGCTCTGAAACGTATTCTGACAGAAGTAGAAAAAAATTAAAATTTTTCACAAATATCGATTTTCTCAGCCAGTTTTCAAAATTTTCAAAAAATCCATAAATCTTGTTGGAGATATTGAAAAGTTGATGGGGGTCTTATAGGAACTTTTTTTGAAATTCTAAATTCTAAACTAGTTATGCGTGCTACAGACAGATAGACAGACACACACAAACGGACAAAATTTGCAGTGATTTTCTAGTAAGAAGTAAATAAATGGTTACCGAAGCCATCTTTTCAGAAGGAAGGGAAGGACGTGTGGTCGACTGCGTATACCGGGCAATGACTGTTTTTTATCTCCGTTTGTCCTCTTTTTGCTATGACACACTTAGCGCTTATCGTCGATGGCGTCACTGACTAAAACAAATAAAGAGGAGGGAGATCAAGCGAGGGCAAGCCTGTTGTCACGAGCGAAAGGGGCAGTTAGCGACCAGAAGAACTGATTTATTGATAAGGAGGTGAATGGACAGCGGGAAATGGGCGAAGGACGGAAGAAATACGGAGAAGAGATTTCAAGCCGAATGTTTTACCGTAAATGCTACAGCATGACATGGATGAGCCTAATTGTAAGTGGCTCAATCGGTTTGTGGGATGAGAAGAGAAATGTGAAGAAGAGATCGTTACGTGGAAGAAATGGGATTCCTTATAAATAGAGGCACGGGGGCCATAAATACAATGGAATAGCATAAAATGCGTTAGGAGAGAGGAGCACCAACAAGAAACACGAACGATTTCGAAGAGATTTACATCATCAGCTGTGCTACCTGTAAGCAGAGTACGGTCGAGTCAAAGGTTCAACATTGAGGAATAAAGCAAATTGGACGTTAACTAGCGAGTTGTAACGCTTACATTATATACAAACATGAATGCGAAGGTTGTTCGTCATTCCGGAAGATAGAAGGATGCCTTCCTTCCCTTCATTCGATTCTCCCTTTCCGTCTCCGATAGAATCCCCTGTTCCCGGTCCTCGTCCACATCAACTACACTGTGTGGAATGTTCTCGTTCAGAGCCAGTTCTTCTGCTGAAGGATTGCAATGAACATTATGTCATTTTATAGATACATCAATACAAACTGTCCGGAAACAGCGCGATTTTTACTCCCATTTTATGGTTTATGGTGCGCCTTACCTAGTTTTGGCAAACTCAAAAAAGATTTGAGTTTCACTTCAACATACAAATGGTGAATAATTAATCAATTCACCAGTCGGTTGAATAAATTCATTTCATTTTTTTCATTTTGAAATTTCGCTGAGCGTATAATAGACTTACGGGCCTGTAGTCGAGCCTGTCTCCGTTCGAGGGAACCAACGATGACGACGACGAGAAGGAGACAGATGTCAACGAAGAGGAAGATGAAGAAGGGGGCAGGAATGGGAGGGGAGGAGGAGGGGTGGAAACAGGAGAGGGACGAGTTGAGGGGCGAAGACTGAACAGAGGACTTCCAGTTATCATATGGTTGAGGAAAGTGTCCCCTCAGTTGCCTCACTTTTTTCCGTTTCAGATAGCGGAGAAGTATGAAGAGAGTTCAGAGAATATAAGAATGAGTTAACTGACGGAACTTTTTCGCCAATAATACGTGAATTAATTCGCGCCTAGTTTATGTATCTACGGCGATGATAGAATATTGAAAACACTTGACTCAATCACATGTTTTGCGAAGTAGCGAAGAGCAAAACGTGTCCTTGAACTGGCAATATTTTGGAGGAGGCGAAGGACGAAATGGCAGAGAATTGATTATGTACCTCGCTGGCTGAGAGCGATGCGTTTGCCAGCTGGTTGAGCAGGGACTGACACCCCTCGCCGCATTCCGAACCCCTCACCTTCACCACCTCAATATTCATATAGTCTAGAAAATCGGAACGTATAATTCGTAATTCTACGGTATTTAGCGATTTTTTCACACTTTGAAGCGATATCATTCCGATCCAAGACTATAGTCTCCTATAGGTACCTATAGGTATCCGGAACATGGATAGCTTTTTGAATCAGAATTTCCTAGAGCTTCGCGCAGTACACATTATAATTTGATAAGATCAGTTTGAAAGGCACAGAAATCGGCACTACGACCAGAACGATTATATCTTCCATTTTTCTCTACTATAGTTAGTAGAGTTGTGTGCAGACTGGTCGTTATGGCCAATATGCTTCAGTGCTGTAAGAATGGGGCAAGAAACATAATCATCGCATTGGCCAGTCCGCACATCTCTAATAGTTAGCTGTATCGGATACGGTATAACGAGACAGCTTGGGAAGGTGGATAGGAAGGAGCAATCATACAGCGATCAGTCAAATACGACCATTGACAGTACTCCCGCTGTAGCCTAATGCTTTGCGATGCGAAAACCTGTAAAAAGTGAATGCCTATCGTTGCATTGCCGTTCCCTTGGACCAAGCAGACAGTAGTTCTGGAATGTCATTTTACTTTCGTGGAGCATTTATTTATTTATTACCGGAATATCGAAAACAGATGAAGCCCAATAGTCATTTCCAAAAAGACGTAAGCAAGTTTGGAGAAAGTCAAGTGATTGATTTGGGATGTCATTTACAGAGATCCTTCAGAGACAACTATCAATGAAAGCTCTAAACCATAAATTTACCTCAAGGCCGTAGCTATGGCTTGCAGCTCGTTCGATGTGTAGCTTTCCGCAGTCTAATAAAATAATGACTTGTCCACGCCCAGAACAAGACAACCCACCGATAGCGTGATATCCCCGGTTGCACGGGACCGAGAGACGGTTCCTGTGTAGTATATATTTAAACGAATTTCCTCTGGAGAAGCGGTCCTTTCAGAATCACATAAAAAATTTCATCCATATTAATAAATTTACCCTTCTGAACTTTTAATTGTCATGAACGACAAGAATTCTCCCCCCAAACTAGATAACATGAATACCTGCCAACAGAATAACTGCGAACAGAAACGTGCTCCTCATCTCTCTCTTCTCACGTGTCGTCTCTCTTCTCTTCTTGTTTATTTGTCATCTGATCGATGAGTCTGAATGAATGAGCGAGAATGAGTGACCTCTATTAGTTCGATTGGTGAGGGTGAGTGGGAACCCGGAACAGGAAAGAAGGAGGAGGGGGAGGAGGAGGAGGAGTGAAAGGGAAAGTAAAAAGGGAACTTGGACGAGCGTGTACTTGTTGCTTTTACTAACCACGTGCATTTAGAGAAGTAGCATAAAATGCGCAAGATTACATAGCTTATGATAAATATACTTGGAGAATTGAAGAGAATAAGCTAGCCAATATAATAATTGTCAGAACGAGGGTATTTCTGTGAATGGATATAAGGAAATAAATTTTTCATCTCGTCTACACTGGTTATTTTAAAAGAAACTGACAGTTATAATTTTAAAGGTGGTGTAAACAGAACAACAATAGAAACTCCCTCCACGAAGAGCCTGTACAGACTCAAAAGATTACGGTAATGACAGCCAAGCCAAACATTCGACCAAACGCAATTTTCCGCAAACTATTCTACGGATCGCATACTGTATCGGGTCTAAATAATTGTTCGCGCCGTTATTTTTTGAATTCCCTGTACATCAAGCAACTTTTCGCTCACGTTTTCTCAGTAATTTGCGAATGTTTTTCATTTTTACTGTGATTTTGTTTAGAATTAGCACCCTGAAATCACAAAAAGCATGCCTGATTAGTGCCTCAAAAATTCTGTTTACACCACCTTTAAGAAATAAAGAAAATAATGAAATGGCGATAGTAGTTTCAAGGGACAGCACCAAGCGTAAGCCAGAGCTGGAGGAAGTAGCCACGAATACTTCTTTAGACTAAGAATAACTGGATGTGGGATACATGAGAGGATGCGTCAACATTTGTGAAGAGATTTTGTGAAGAGGAAGAGCAGGCGGGCAGAGAAAGTGGTCAATTGCTTTGGGAATGGCTAGAAGATATAAGTTCAACAGAAAAAAATGATAAATGAATTTTAACGTTAGTTCTGAATACCGTACAATTGATAAAGTCTTACTAATTGCATAATATGAACTATCGGATAAGCGGAACAAAAAACAGCTTTTTAGACCCCGAATAGTGGAAGGAAGAGAAATACAAATTGCATGTATGTGCCTGCAATGCACCTATGAGTATAGAAAAGGAATCGGTTGGCAGGGTAACCACACACTGCATCACTCATGTATGATGAATCATTTTCAAGCTATACAAGGTACAGACATGAAGGACGTAAATATTAACACAAATGTAAAGCGAATTTCGTGTATCGAATTTCTATCATTTAGCACCTTTCAAAATTACGTTTGTCATCTTCAAAAATTACATGTGGTCACAAGAATGAATGCGATTTCATTCACTCTCCGCGGAGTAATGAAGGAAAGATTGGCTTTCATATGAAAGTTTATCGCCTAAATAATATAGAAATCAAAACCAGAGTGCACAAAAATGTCTACTTCGCGAGATATCCTAAAAATCGTTTCCCAGCCAAGGCGCAGTCTTACTGTGTTTAGCGCATAGTAACGAGGCAAATGGCATCGAGGTATTCCAGGAAAAATTAAATATTTCTCGCTCCAGAAATTTTTTAAAAATATTTTTCAAACGCTGTTATCTTTATTATCGTCTCAGAAACATATTCTAGAAGTATGGCCGTGTTTGGTTTCACAAAATTTCTCGCTTCCATGTCCCTTTAAAATAGAATAACGAAAGTTAAATATTCGTAATCTATATCGAAAATTATATGCATAATCCAAATTACAATCTCTTTCTTTAAAAAATTGAGAAAGTTTGTGAATTCAATATAGTGTTCTGAACTTACAATATGTCATGCAATAAATGTATTTACATATTCGAAATCTCCATACAAATTTACCTAGTGTCATAAACCAAAATTTTTTGAAATACTCACTCGCAAAGTCACGAAAATTGTAAGAATATTGCCCGCTTTACGTCTCCTCTCCTCTCCCAAAGTTCGCCAACATTTGAAAGATCGCCGACAGCGAGAGAGCATTCCTCAGCATGGGCAGAGTGAGAGAGCGAGAAGAGCACCACCGGGTATTCTCTTTTCGCTCTCTCCAAATCGCATGCTCTCTCGCCTCCCTCTAACCGGTCACCGATCTTTCACCTATTTTGGTCGGCGGCCGGTCGGCGACCTTTCGGGGTGAAGTCGGAAATAACTGCGAACTCCTATGCTTATACATGGGAAAGTTCGCGACCCCGTTGCCCAATTAATGCCGAACTTTCGACGTTCGCTGACCGGTCGCCGAGGGGGATTAATCGCGCGGCTGATTCATTGATAAAACGATTTTTCACGTTGCTCTGATCATTTTAACAAAAAAGAACGTAAAACCTGAAAAGATGAGCGGAAAGGCCGAACTTGCAATATCAGGGTAACGCACGAATTCAAATGCTACCGTACTCGTAGGTCGGCTCCTTTGAAGGAGGACTCCGCCGAGTTTGAATTCCTGCGCGATCCTGATCGAATCGATTAGTTTCTCTTCCGTCCCCTTCGCCCTCTCGCTATGCAAATTAGCCAATCTTGATTAGCCTACAACTCGGCGGAGTCCTTCTTTAAAGGAGCCGTACCACGAGTTTCTAGCCATATTCGCTCTTTACGTCATTCAGTAGATATAATCATCCCGATCGGGTATTCCAATTTTTATGCGATTTCAGTACTCATAGGCCGGCTCCTTTAAGCACGGTTTACTGAGCGCTAGAAACACATTATAACTAGCTTCTCGCATAAATATTATTCTACACCCTTCAAGCATCACCATCTTTAGATATGGAGCAATTTTCTTGTGGAGCCTGTTGAGAAAAGAAAAGAGAACAAAGCTCGTTTTCATTTAATTTTTTATTGATCGTTTTCTTGATCATTAGGCGAATCCTAATATGCATTTTTGACATCATCTCATTGTCCTGAGCCTCGAGTAAAAAAAGGAGAATCTATTAAGGGACATGGAAGTGATTTTCAAGTGAAGCGTATATGAAAGATTTTGTCGTAATAAAACCAAAAGGGAAAATAATAAAAATTAAAAGTATTCGAGAAATGATTTTTTGAAAATTCGCCCAACGACGACGCTACTGTGTTTAGCGAAAGGAATTAAGCCAAAAGTGACATTCTTCTCAACGACGGAAGCCCGGAACGAAAAAATAAAACATGTCATTTTCATGTTTTTTCTTCGATTTTTGAATGTCACTATGTTTTTCCCCAGATTTTGAGACCTTAGAAGAATTTTCATCGAATTTGAAAACTTATGGTTAGAGGCTGCTCCCTCTCTTTGAACTTCGTTACTGCTTAGAAAAAGCTGTGCAAACATTTTCAATCTTTGTATTCCTCTCTTGTCTCTAAAATCAATTAAAGCAGCCTGCCCACGAGTACGGCAGGTTTTAAATTCACGGGCTACCCTGATATTACAATTTAAAGGTGGTGTAAACAGAATTTTTGGGGCATTCATCAGGCCTGCTTTTTGTGATTTTAGGGTACTAATTAAAGACAAAAGCATAGCCAAAATCAAAAACATTACGGAGAAAACTGGATTAAAAAGCTGCTTGATGTACAGGGAATTCAAAAAATAAAGGCGCGAACAATTATTTAGACCCAGTACAGTAAGCTATCCGTAGAATAGTTTGCGGAAAATTACTTTTGGTCGAATGTTTGGCTTGGCTTACATTACCGTAATCTTCTGAGTCTGCACAGGTTCTTCGTGGTGGGAGTTTTGAATGTCATTCTATTTGCACCACCTTTAAGCTCATCTTTTCTAGTCGTTCTTTTTCTAATCGGAACAATGTTAAAAATCATTTTGTCAATGAATCAGTCGGTATCTCATAAATGTCATCTCAGAAAGCAAATATCTCCGATTTTGTAAAAAGGCGCTTGGCATCTTTAGTACTCCGCGGATAGTGAATGAAATCGCATAACATTCGGAATACCGGATCAGGATGATTAGATCTAATGAATGACGAAACAATGAGAGAAGTTTCCCTAACTTTTTCGGAATCATTCCGGACCTGCTACATCGGGAATCCATTCCTCAACCTTTTAGGGAATATTCCGCAGCTATTTTCGGAATAAATTCCCAATGCATCCTCAGCTCCGGAAAAAATTCCGAAAAGTTACGGAAACTTCTCTCAGTGAAAGAGCTAACATGGCCAGAAACTTGTGGTCCGGCGCTCGCTGATTGGTTGTACCCAGATTTGAATGGGATGATCAGGGTACCCCTTAAAGGGACATGGAAGCCAAAAAGATTGGCTTTCATATGAAAGTTGATCGCCTAAATAATCTAAGAACCAAAACCAGAGTGCACAAAAATTTCTACTTCGCGAGATATCCTAAAAATCGTTTCCCAGCCAAGGCGCAGTCTTACGGCGTTTAGCGCATAGTAACGAGTCAAATGGCATCGAGGTATTCCCGGAACATATAAATATTTCTCGCTCCAGAAATTTTTTACAAATATTTTTCAAACGCTATTATCCTTATTATCGTCTAAGAAACATATTTTACAAGTATCGCCATAATCGGTTTCAAAAAGTTTGTCGCTTTCATGTCCCTTTAAAGTTTCTGAAAACAAAACAAAAAATAAATAATCGAAGAGAATAACGCCAGTAAGAGTTTAGGACCTTTTAGTAATAATATGAATTTCATGAAGCCTTGACAGGCATGATTCGGAGATTGGACAAATAAAATAAACGAACGAATTGCCTTCACCTTGCGCTACATTTTTATTCTTTTTCTCAATGTCGAAATGCCAAACGTTGACTTTATCTAGTAGTCCCTCTCTCGTAAGTTACCGTCAACTTAGTGTATATTGGGATAGATTCGGTATATCTTATACAAGGCCATAACTAAGTTCAAAATGGGTCTAGAAACTTCTGGTTGGGTTCATTCGATTCATCTCATCAGGATCTACCTGTGTACTAAGTTTGAGCTCAATTGGTCCACGCAGAAAATAGTTATGACGCAAAACATGAAAATCGCATTGGGTAGGGGTCTATTTGGACTGCAAGGCAAATGAGCTGCTTTCAGGCGTTAGAAGTTGCTCAATCGTATTCAAATTTGGTATGCGGGTAGACAGGAGCATAAGGATCCCAAAAATTCCAACCAGAACTTTCTACGACCATTTCTAATCGAGTTGCGGCTTTATTTTGAATATACCGAATATACCGAATTTGTCCCGGTATGAACTAAGTTGACGGTATACCGGAATAAACCGATCCGTCAGTTTCTTTCATTCCAAAATGAGTCGCAGTGTTCTGCCGCAATGCAAAACCTTTGGAAAGCGAAAAATCATTCCGACATTTACTAATACGGTAGATCGGTGCGCCGCACACCACGAATGAAAGATTAGGAAGGGGAAGGGAAGAGCTTTAGCATAGGCACTAAAGCTAACATCATACTCATTCTTAGGATCTACTAGAAGTTCACAAAGATGAAGTTCTTACCATTTTCGCTTTCCAAAGGTCTAGAATGTTGTGGAGTCTAATTCTCCACTTTTGCACTCTCTCTCTCGCCTTACATTCGAAAGGATTTTCCGACGGGGATCTTTTTAATCCACTATATGTGATGCGCGTCGTATGACTCATCCTTCACTCCTTATCACTTGGCTCGAATTCGATAAAACGTTGAGCAAGCGATGCGAGTAAGCCATCGACTCCGTTGTCACTCTTCAGTGATAAGAGTTCGCCTCGTTCTCACGTGCGCGCTTTTCTTTATAGAATTTTCATAATTTTCGTTTTTGCGCTTCTTTTCTTTATACGTATTTTCACACATACTTCTCCATAACGTACAATAGTAATCTATCCGTCACGTTTTGCCGTCTTTGAGGCAGATTTCATCATGATTGAACCCTCAGAATGTCCGGCTACCCGCAACAAGGCTACCCGCCCCAGGGCTATCCCCAACAGCAACCCCACCAAGGATACCCGCAGGGATACCCCCCACAGCAAGTATACGTGCAGCAGCCGCGGGTTGTGTAAGCACTTCTCATTCCATTCTAGCTCATTTCTTATTTCTCCATTTCTAGGGGTAACGCATCAGACATGGCTTTCGCAAGGTTTCCCGGGATTTGTCCAATATTACTTACTTGTGATTTCAGGGTGGTCGACGACTGTCACCACCATCACGGCCACCATGCTGAAGAGGATGCGGCACGGTTCGGGAATTCTCATCTTACAGATAAATCTTACAGACTATTTAGCTTTACATACCTAGAGTAGTGAATTACTTACTCCCAATTATCGATTGAAATCTAGACATTGCCAGAAAGCAAAAATAACTGTTGGAAAAGCAAGAATAATGTCCATAAGAGCGTGACTCTCAAAAGCTTCGGCCCTTAATCCAACTATTCCTTCAGGTGCTGCTTGTGGACGATGTTATGTTGCTGTTGTCTGAGGTGCTTAGCCCGATAACCTCCATTTGTTTGTAAATATCGATAATGCACAATGAATTGAGCGCATGATTGATGTTGAACTATGGCGCACGCATTGAGGCTGATAAAGAATATACATGACTCATTGTCGGAGTTGCTTGTTGAGAAGTGATAAGATGCTGGGTAATTTTTTCTTATTTTTACGTAAATCAGACTTATGTTGATTAGGTAAACGCTACTTCTCTAAAAATTTTGGTTTTTCTATTTTTTCTAATTTTGTAATTTTTTTCTGATTTTCTAATTTTGTTGTAATTGCGAACGCATATTATAATCATACTCTATTTCACACATCATTATTATATAAGTTAACTAAATATACAAGAACCAGCCGGGCTACGCGCCGCTTCGCGGCGCTTCGCCCGACTGACGTGTCCTAAACGCATCAGTTTTCTCTGTGTTCTAGAGTGAACAGCTTCAAATAATCTCTATATCTTTAGACTAGTATCAGCGTATAGATTGATGTCCTTCAAGTTTTTCATGTAGTTTCTAGATGTAATTTCCTACGCTGGAATTTTCTAATGTTTTCTATTTATTCCACCGCACCATGGAGCTTTCTAGAAGTCTCTCATCCTTACTCATAACAGTTACATATTACAGGTTCCACGGGAGTTGTCCTCAAAAACGGAACGACTTAATACTTCTGATCGCAATAACAAACTACTCCCGCTAAATACGCTGTCCAGTTGCCTCCTTACGTGTTACCATGACAGAAATTAATAGAATCGAAAGAAAATTTGAGCCGGAGAGGTAGATCAGCGCGCGCACAGCATTCCGACCGAAAGGGGAAGTGTCTAATAGCGAATTGGCAACTAATTTTGAATTTACTCCACAACGGCTGGATCAATCTTCACCAAATTTTGGCAGCTCTTTAGACTGATGAGGAGGAGCTTAAGTTTTTAAATTTGCTACTTTTGACTCATTTTTGTGGACGCAGTGATCGTAGATCACAGCGGAAACCGCCATTCGCTATATATTCGAACGCTAGGAACGCTGTGGCGCGTATTTTTTCATAGACAGTTCGCAATCGTTTGCGTACTTTTTGTCAACTTTCGTAGAACTTGTAATAGCCATGCCTCGAAAATACATTTTGTAATGTTCTAAAAACCATTCCTGAATTGGAAGCTCCCTTTCCCCGCATTCTTCCTTACAAACTCGATAACTAAATTCAATACCTACGTTACTCTTTATCATTATCTATCATTTAGTTTCTATTTCCCTCATTTAGTTTATAACCAAAGGTGGAACATCTACAATGTGCGAAATTACAGCGTATTCAGCATAGCTGGTCTAGGTAATTTAAAATTTGCCGCAGCCGGTCGGTGTAAATTTTACCTCATAAGGCGTAAGCTGAGGTAATTATGATTAGATGAAAAGCTTTGTTCCCCTTTAGCTTTGCTGTAAAGTTTCACCACTATTTAACTTTAGTCAAAACGTCCTCAAAAAATTCCTTATTCAATACACTGATTGTGAGCGAACATTCCCTAGCATACGGCGCCGCTGTGAGGTTACCCTAGCGGGCTAGGAATTCCCCAAAACAGTAGAGAGAGGCGGAAGGAATCTTCACGTTTGTACCGTATGGTGGGGGAAGTATTCCCTAGCGGGATCGCGTATTTTCGAACAGTGCAGGTGAATTGTAGGGTAATATTCCCAAAAATTTTCACTTATTGTTAGCGGACCAAACTCTTAAAGGGTCCCTCCACCCATCTCATTCATTCCAAGAGATAACCAATTAAGAGCGGTTGATTGATTGTGAGCGACAAGAGAGGAATGAAGAGACGCAGACAGCGAGAGAAATCTTTGCACAGTTTTTTCTCAGCAAAGGCGAAGTTTCAACTAAAAAGGAGAGAGGATGAGATTCAGGACATTGAGGGCTATCCAATGTTGTCAAAAAATGCATATGGTAGATATTGCCTGGAGGGGCCCTTTAATCTTTACAGAGAGAAAGAGCCATTTGTTCTATCCAAATTTTCATCTACACCGTTTTTGGTATCTCCCTCCTATATATGAATTACATACCTAGTTGACCTCCACAACGTTCAGTCTTACATTTAGACACTATACTCAACATATTCTCAAAATCTAAAATGTCAGCTTAATAATTCTAGACCCCCTCTAGAAGACCACACAACTTCAAATATTACAGGTTCCACAGGAGTTGTCCTCAAAAACGGAACGATTTAATAGTTTGATTAAAATAACAGACTATTCTCGCTGATAACGCTGTCCAATTGACTTCTTACGTGTTACTATTTCAGAAATTAATAGAATAGCAAGAAAATTGGTGCCGGAGATGTAGATCAGCGCGCGTATTTGCATAGACAGTTCGCAATCGTTTGCGTACTTTTTGTCAACTTTCGTGGAACTTGTAATAACGCTTGAAGTACACTCACCGAAATTTCACCAGCGGGCTGGTGAATCATTCACTTCCCTAACGCACCTTGTGAATATTTCACCACGGGGCTAGTGAATCAATTCACCAACGAATTTCATTGGTGAAATTTCGCGCCCCGCCCTCGCTCACCCCCCTCCCCTCCTCGCTCATTCATTCCTCCGTTCATAGTAGCTTAATACGCATTATCACAAAAGAAAAATAATACTACTACATACATATCTTCTCAACCCCACTCATCCACGTCCATTTACTTTGTTGAAAAGAGATACGATAATATAGTTCATTCAGGCGAAAAAAAATTCGAAAAATACAATATAGAACATCAATACAAAATGTGTGTCAAATAATATGAAAGTAAGCAAGACCTCAAATTAAACACCTAATTAGTGGACTTGTAAGGGGAGGGAAGGGTGGCGGAGAGAGGAGAGGGCGACAGTGAGGATCACTGACTATTTATGGTAGCCATCGTACGAGATGCGAAACGAATCTGCAAGCGATGAATTTTATTGATGTGAAACCCTATGCCTAGCATTCACAGTAGTTTAACTCGTCCATGTCGTACTATTGGCCTTCACCCCTCACTCCCTACCTACCCCTTCACCTCTACCTCCCTTCCTTGAGGGTCTAAATATTATATTTCATGATCAACGTAAAGGAAAATACAAAACACAGTGTGCTTTTCATCTCTCTTTCTGGTGTGACACCCTATCGATCTAACCGTTCCAATCCCAGTCCGTATCCTCCATGATGCACCGCTCCGTATCGACGTAGATCCACGTACCTGCACATCAAACATTGAAGCTACTGTAACTCGACATGCTAGACTAAACAAAGAATTATCACAGTAAAGTAATAAAGGGGTCAATTTAAGGGCAATAACCATTTCATCAAATCGCTCATTAGATCAACGCTAATTGTATGCTATTCAAGTTGTATATGAATGGCCGATTTAAAGGGACATGGAAGCGAGAAATTTTGTGAAACCAAACATGGCCATACTTCTAGAATATGTTTCTGAGACGATAAGAAAGATAATAGCGTTTGAAAAATATTTTTAAAAAATTTCTGGAGCGAGAAATATTTATTTGTTCCGGGAATACCTCGATGCCATTTGCCTCGTTACTATGCGCTAAACGCAGTAAGACT